>CM076408.1:666850-695400 GCA_038363315.1 Mugilogobius chulae
ATTGGCTTGAAAAACACTCACTTAATGTTTTTGGTGTTTGTTGAGTCAGTGTGCAGTGGAATATCGCCGGCCGTGCACATGTGATGTCAAGAACTTATAAAAGCTAGAGCACTTAATTGTTGGCAAACGTTAGAATAAAAGAACTAAACAAACCCCATGGTGACCTTTTATTCATTTTGCCCAGGAATGTTCTTTATTGGCGTTAAGTTTGGTGAATCTTTCTAGAAAATTCTTTTCAAATTTAGTGTATTTATATATGCTTTAATTAAGTTGAAAAGACACAACTCTACTGCCCTGATCAACTGATTTTGTACAAGACTTTGGCGTCTAACAGGATGACACTGTTTTTTGGCCATGGAGATTGATCTTTCTAGGTAGTCTATCCATAAAGTTGAAGCATTTTCTACAGGGTGATTATCACTATATAGTTAACAATTCAAACACGCTCTTATAGATTGGATTCCTAGCCTGATGCGACATTTTCACATCACACAATACTACTTGTTGAGACACATTACAGCGTGAAGTTTAAAGTATTGCTTTTCAACAAAATTGAGTATCCTCTATTATGTTTGTATTTTGTTTATTGATTATAAAATATATTTTACTTCTACTTGCGGATTTCAATATGTCTGTAATTAATTAATCGTCAATGAGTATATTGCAGGTGGCACGTAGTTTGAGCTCTCCACTTGGAACACTAATCTAATTTATGCTCATTGGTTCTGGTTGTATTGGCTCCATATATAGGATATTATTCATTCGGGCGTGCCAGGGTTTGTGCCTTTAACATGGACATAATTGCGACTATTTATTTACTGGTGTTGATCCAGAGATAGTTCACAGCACGTTTGGGCATTTTATTAGATTAAATTCTCCGTTGTCAGTCTTTAAAACCAACACTTATACGCTCAAGACGGTTTCTACATATTATAAGTGCTCGTATAGTGCCTAGCAAGAGTAGGAATTACTTTTAGTTTTTTATATATGAAGACACGGAAAGGTTATTTCTGATTTACAACTAGTTAACTTGGTTGATAATCAGGGTATCGTCAGAAAAACATAAAGCACAATGTACTTTCAGGACTGAATCAACACAGAGAAAACTTAGGTGATAAATATAGCAGGGCATGCGGTGCACCACGTAACTCTTAAGCTGTGTTTTGGTGCGTTTATATGTGAGCTTATATAGCAGAATACCCGCATGTCTCATATATTGAGTTATTTCATTTTTCCAGTCCTTTAGTCCACCATACTTTAGAATTTTTATTCGCATTTTGTACGACTTTTTGTTTGTATTTATATTTTTATCTGTATTTACTTATGTTGTATTTATATGCTCGACTCATATAAAAACTGTCTGGTCATAACATCCATTAAAGTTGCATTTGAGAAAAACAATATATGCTTCACAATATTTGTATTTGTTTTATTTACTCTTATTTAATTACCTGAAGATGAGGTAACATCTTTATTTCGCTCAGATTATTAATTATATACAGTCTTATTCAATTTGTAGAAGCAAATAGAAATTTACCGACCTTATGATATGGTGAAGTGTGCTTATCAAAGTCTGATCCTCAGATCAGAGTTAGGGCCTGGTTAAAACTTGGATGGGAACGGCTTATTAAGATGATCAACTCTTAGATGCTCCAGAGTGCACTTTGCGGAATATCTAGTGTAGTATCTAGTCATTGTAGATTCTTTTGAAGCACTGCGGCTAGACACTCAATTCTTAAGCTACATTATTTCCTACTCACTTGCAGCCAATTAGCATATCAGCTAAGATCGATTTTGATTATTTCTCTTGTGATCACTGCTATGTATTTACACTGTTGTCCAGTAAACTCAAGTGTCTTCCTATAGGCAACGATGACACATCGGAAAAGTGGTTATTCAAGTAATTTCTTCACTACTTAAGTTGTATATGGATTCATCGTTTACTGACTAAGCCCTATTCTCAACCTTAAGGCCCTTAAAGATTAGATCGTTGCCTCAAACTTTCTCACATCAAAACTATAAAATCACAAAAACACAAAGAACCTTCACAACCGTTCTCCTGCTGTGAGAGCTGCTAAACTAAAGTATCGCTTCTAAGCTGCGTTTAAGACTGGCGCAGTTCGTCGATATAAGCTCTTATGAGAACTAGGGCGTGCTCCTTGTTTTTTGACTGGCGTTCCTGCGTTTATCTGGTATGTAATTTTATCCGAGCCTGGTTCTAACAGATAAGTCCTAAACATAAGTACATACTTCAGCTTAGTGCTAGTGCCGTGTTGGCTGCAGGCTTCTCCGTACCGCTTCCACTTATTTCTCTAGGTCCGCTAATGCAACTATGTCTCTGTTTACCATATCGGACAGACTGCAGTTATGCATCGCTGGAATAATATTAGTTCACTCTGTGGTGGGATTTTATATCTTAAACACATATTCATACGTCTTATTCTGCACGTAGTCAACGTCCGGGCTTCTCTTGCAGTAGGACAGTTAAACGACGCTTTCTTGTAAATAGCAATGCTTTCCTGACACAGGTTAATCTATGTAAATCGCTAGAGAAGATGTAGTAGATTGACCCAATTGAATGACTTGGCAGGGAGAATAAGAGTGATAGTATGTTGGTGTGAACAGATTATAAGTTGGGTGTGTGGGAATGTATGGCCTAACCACTAAAGTTTTTTGCTAAGCACACACTATTTGCGGTTTTATGGAAGAATGGTATGTCACATGAAGCAATTGGAGAATCTTTTTGAAAAGAAGTTCTGGCCGTACATCGTTAAAAATATATTTACTGACCTCTGATCATGTTGAGATTATGTTATCAGACCATAGTAGCCAGTATATCTGTAGGTTTTATTTGTGCTTAGAGGACACCTCAATATATTTAAACTTATTCGAGGCCTTGAAGGGTAAAGATATGTCTTTTCTATGATAATGTTGTATTCTGTACTGCTTTTTATTATTCATGGATCGTCTTTAGTTTTCTCTGTCTCCCGGGTCTAGGCGTCTTGTCACGGCACGCTCCCTGGGTTGGTCTGTTTCAAGGGACCCGCACTGGGCGTTCCTCTCGTGTTTCTGCGGCTGCGGGCGGGCTCGTGTTGTTGGCGTCTTTGGACAGCCCTGCGCAGACAGCAGCCTCCAGCAGCGCGCTCACACTAAACTGTAAATGTGACGTACGTGTTTTAGAAGATAACATGCGTATTTACAGCTCTCAAATGAAATGTCATCTAAAGTTGTTCAATCATCAGTGCTAATCATGTTAAAAGTGTCTTATGATCCAAACACGGTGCGTAAAAGTGATCCAGGATGACTGATGTGATCCAGGATGACTGATGATGTGATGGCGGGCGTGTGATGTTCGGATCTGACCGAGCCGAGTGTCGCTGAACTAAAGTTTGACCAACTTTGTTTTTCTTGTTGACTTTAAGGGACCGTCCTCCAATGGCGGCCCGCGCGCAGAGGGAGTGTCCACAGACGCGCTGTGCTGCGCCACTTTAAGTGAAAGGGGGAGCCTTGAAACCTCCATGTTTGGATCTGAAATTGTGAGCGGAGTTGAGCACCATATTGAATCAAAGTTGCCAACTCTTTGACAAATGTTTAGTAAAGCCTAGACGCGGTGAGCGCGGAGCGGAGAGCGGCTTTGGGCGGAATGGCGACGCGGTAAAGCGCTTTTGGCGATGTTACGGGTGAGCGCTGCGCCTCTGGTTCATGGAAAGTTGGTTCATGCAGCAGCGACTCTGCGAACTCGGTGTAACTTTTCCGTGTGAGGTCAGCGCTGCGGACCAGAGCTGGATGTGATGGACAATCCGTCCTCAGTCATCACCCAAGTGAGCCGGGATGAGGAGGCCAACAGGACCGCGCGCCGAGCGGGTAAGTGCGGCACACACACGGACACACAGGACGCACGGGGCCTTCTCTGCTGTCAGAAGTTTGAGCTCCGCAGAGAGACAGTGGAGTTTAGCACAGTGCTGCGGAGGCCCCGGGGCCCGGGACAGACCGGGTTAGGACCCGTATGTGCGGCTGCATTTGTCACGTATGTTGTGTATGACCGTGGTTGATTGTAATGTTTGTGTAAAAGTCAGTGTTTTGATGGTTATGGCTGCGGCCCGTCGGCCTGCGGTGAAAGCACCGGAAGTGACGTGGGCCTGGCTGACAAAGTTTCTAAACTTTTATCAGAGTGAAAAAAAAACAGCAGAATAACGTGACTAACGCGTGTTTACCAAGGTCCAGCTGGAGTTTTACATTCTGGTTAAACTACAAACTTCTGATCACGTGGCCTGTGCTGTTATGTTCTGCTGGTCTTGTAACAGAGTGTCCAACATTACACAGCATTAAGCAACACAACATTAGGCTATTCTATTCATGCAGAGTTATAGTTGTATTTGTTCATGTTTTTGCATAATCTTACAGCCTATTATTACATCTCCAAATGATGTCATGAAGTGGAACAACTTTCTCCAACCAAAGTTGCATAAATAATAATGCAGATGTTGTTTTAAGATAAGAAATAATGTGATGTTAAGTATTCTGTTTGTAATAGTAACATTTCAGATTTGTTCTGATATAAGTAAACGCTTGAAATAAGTGGTTTTCATTTTGTTTTGACTGTTGAAAAGGTTTGACAACGGAACAAGCATTTATTATGTAGTTTGACTTCGAACAGGAGAATGTCCAACATTTTCTGACTTCTGACAGTTTGCGTCTGTGTGAGAGAACATTGTAAACAGACTCTTTCCAGGACTCATTTTATAAACAAAATACTTGATTCCAATTTTATTACTGTAGATACTTAAACACCAAGACAAATGGCAAACAAAGTAAATCCAACCCACTAAATCCACTTGGAAATGTGCGATGTAGCCGACTTATGGTGCACTTTCCACTTGTACAAATGCACTGGAGCCACTCGAACTGGTAAATCCCACTTGTGAACGGGTAAATCCCACTTGTGAACTGGTAAATCCCACTTGTGAACCGTAAATCCCACTTGTGAACGGGTAAATCCACTTGTGAACTGGTAAATCCCACTTGTGAACCGGTAAATCCCACTTGTGAACTGGTAAATCCCACTTGTGAACCGGTAAATCCCACTTGTGAACTGTAAATCCCACTTGTGAACCGGTAAATCCACTTGTGAACCGGTGTAAATCCCACTTGTGAACTGGGTGAACCGGTCACCCACACCAAGGAAGTCAACACATCAGAGATCAACAATCAGCACAAAAGTCAGTCTGAGTAAACATTGATTTATTTGTCATATTTAGTTATTTTTGTTTGAGTGAATGAATGAATGATTTCTTCATATAGCAGCACATTTACACAGACTTTTCTTCCAGCACAGATCACTTTATTAATGTAACATCTATTCAGCTAGAAAGCACCTCCTGACTGTGTCTAATAACAGTATATAATATTTCATCATCACATTTAGATAATACTGTAAATATGGCTGCAAGATAATATAAATAAATACAATTCTGGAACGTTTAGGTTAGACTATATATTCATTTTTATAAACATTTCCCAGTGTGTGACAATAGGTTGCGTTCACATGACATGACATCAGATGAATATTATCTAATGTACACGTTTAGCAGCTCAAATTAATCTTGTTTAAACTTTGTTTTTGTTGCGATGCAAAAAGTAATGGGTGGTCTCGTCCAATAGAAATCATAAAAAGGGGTACAGATTTTATCGTAATACTGTCTCTTGATTGCCTGGGATCCAGAACCCACACTTTAGCATACTGCGAAAAGTGGGTCTGGTCACCACGCCCTCCACCTGCGTTTCAGACCAAATATACATCGTACCGGGCTTATTAGCGTGACGCAGATAAACAAAGGAGCTGATTGGTCGTCTGTCCTTTAAACCAAATCTAACTTCACTCACCTCACATTAAAATCGTTTTTTGCTTCGCGCAATGTTTTTCAGTTCCACCTGATATTTTTTCATGTATTTTTTTGTCAGGAGCAGCCATGTTGGTTTTTACACGGCGGAAGATGCGTGTCTCTGATTGGTTAATTAATCTGTCAGTCACAACTACAGAACTCCGAAAGAGGGACACGGTATCTGGATTTTCCAGGCAGTCTCTTGACCACCATCTGAACTTGACTTTATACTGGCCTACTGTTGTTTTGACATACTATCATAGAAACATCATTATCAAGATATGAGAAAAAGAACTGAGATCATCATTTTTTGATCGCTCTGTTCTGGAAGTAAATTGTACCCACTGTAAAGTGCCGTAGACTTTCTCCCAAAATTCAAATATTGAGAGTTTAAAGACATGTAGCGGGCCTAGCGAGCTCTGTGCTAACTCAGATCACAGCACAAATGTTTTCAGCCTAAAAAGAAGTTAAAATTAGCAAAATGTCTTCATAAGTTTATAGTTTCTAAAGCTGCAGAAATGGATTTTAAACAAAAACGTCGGTGTTATGCTCTTGACTCATAAAGAGCTGATTAGCCCGAGGACTATTTCAAACTTTTAATATAATTTATTTTCAAAACGTTAAATGGAGATTTAACTTGGGAGCTTGAGATTATTGAACCAGGAAGTGGGCCGGTCCCTGTCGCGCTCCAGAATGTCCTGTTTGTTCACAATAAACTCCACTAAGTTTTATTTGTTATTTGTATTAATATTATGTTTCATAATCTATTTTGGAACTATTGTTGTTGTTATTGTTGTCATTGTTATAGTTCTTACTATAGTCTTTTCCTTTCTTCCTTCTGTTGTCCTTCTTCTTCGTCTTCTTCGTCCTTTGTCTTTCTTCTGTTGTCCTTCTTTTCTTCCGTCGTCTTCTTTGTCTTCGTCCGTCTTCTTTGTCTTCCCGTCCTCTCTTTGTCTTCTTTGTCGTCTTCTTGTTTCGTCTTCCTTCGTCGTCTTCTTCTTCATCTTCTTTGTCGTTTCTTCTTTGTCTTCGTCGTTCGTCTTTGTCCTTTGTCTTCTTCTTTTGGTCTTTTTCGTCTTTTTCTTTTCTTCATCTTCTTTTGTGTGTCTTGTCCTTTGTCTTTTCCTCTTTGTCTTTGTGTTCGTCTTTTTCTCTTCTCGTCCTTCTTCTTTTGTCTTCTTCTCTCGTCTTCTTCTCGTCTCTTTTGTCTTCTTCTTCGTCTTCTTCTTCTCGTCTTCTTGTCTTCTTTCGTCTTCTTCTTCTCATCTTCTTCGTCGTCTTCTTGTCTTCTTCTTCTCTTCCTTCTTCATCTTTTCTTTGTCTTTCTTTGTCTTCTTCGTCGTTCTTTCGTTCTTCATCTTTTCTTCTTTGTCTTCTTTGTCCGTCGTCTTCTTTTCGTCTTCTTTTTTTTTTCTTCCTTCTGTCTTTTCTTCTTTCTTCATCTTCTTCTTTGTCTTTCTTTGTCTTCTTTCTTCTTCTTTTTCTTTCTCTTCTTCTTTTCTTCTTTGTCTTCTTCTTCTTCTCTTCTTCTTTGTCTTCTTGTCTCTTCTCTCTTCTTTTTCTTCGTCGTCTTCTTCTTGTCCTTCTTCGTCTTTGTCTTCTTCGTCTTCTTCTTTGTCTTCTTCTTCGTCGTCTTCTTATTATCATTCATAGTAGTAGTAGTGTAGTAGTAGTAGTAGTAGGTAGTAGTAGTAGTAGTAGTAGTAGTAGTATCATTATTAGACACTATTATTATTTATATTTTTTGTTCTAATTTTACATTTATGTGAATGTTGTGGTGGGGAAAAAAGAAAAAAAGCCGTCTCTCTTGCACTGTATTCTCAAATGTGTTAAAAAATAGATTTAAAAAAAGAAAAATATATATTAAATTTTGCTTCTCTTCAGAACAACATTCTAATCTTCTCTAACTAACCCTAGTCCTACCTACTGAGTGTAATAAGTAACAGTTTGTCTCTCTCATGTATCATTAACCTGCAGAAAACAGTCTGAGGTTTAGAACATTTGTAGTGAAAAAGCAGAAGTTTGGAACCACACACACACACACACACACACAGGATGTTGTAGTATTGAGTGAGAAGTGTTGTTTCTGCAGCACACACACCGTCCAGCGTCAGCACATCTCCTGTTTGCTCTTCTGAACATTTGGAGACGAACAGTTCACGTGTCTTTGTCAGGAGTCGGCGTTTGGACGGATACGGGGCAAAACAAGCCCTGTCACTTTGATTGGTTGAATTGTGAAAAAATGATTGCCAAAAATGTATATCTATATATATTAGGGCTGGGTATTTCTAAGAGCCTTACGATACGATACGTGTCCTGATACAGAGGTCACGATACGATACGTACCCCGATACACATATATGCTGATATAATTTCCTCAATATGTCATGTATCAAGTGTCAAATGCAGAAGAATTGTGTCTTACAGATAAGTCATTGTTCAGCTAATTAGTTTCAGCCTTAAAGCAGCAGTCCAGGTTCATAAGTGTAAATTATATGAGTTTAAGTCTGCCGATACGTATCCCGATACACCTCCCTGAAACGATACATGTTGCCAATAAGCTTGTCACGATATAATCCTGTATCGATACATTGAGTACAGCCCTAATATATATACGCTGTATATATACGTATGTATTGGTCCGATGTCTCTATTACTGTTCACTTTATTGGAGCAGATGCAGAGGTGCAGACATGAGGAACTGTTGGTGCTGGTGACCGATAATATCACAGAACTCCACTAAAGCTCACGCTGTGTTTAAGTGTTTGCTGATCCTGGATCAGTTTTCAGTCTTTTAGGCGAGCTCAGGTTAGTTATGAAAAAATACCTGGTGCTATTAATATTGTACATTTACATAGAGTTTTACATTGACTTACAAGTATTGATCGTACAGGGGGGAGAATATACGATAATAATCGTTTGTCTAGCTGCAAGACTTCAGAGATGGCAAAAGTTGAAGTTCACTACTTGAGGAAAAGTACAATTTCTTTAGTAAAAAATGACTGATAAAAGTAAAACTTCTGAAACTCCCTTTACTTGAGTAAAAGTACACAATACACCTGTGTAATCTACTTAAGTAAAAAAGTACAACCACACTGCCAAAAGCTATTGTCTTGTCTTGATTAAAGCGACTAGAATTCACCATCTTAACCAGAAACTACTGCTACAAATAAAGATTGAAAACCATTTTTTAAAAAAACCATTTGAATCAATCTAGAGATGCATTTTTTGCAGTGCACAAAGTTAGTTTGTTAAGCTGTAGTCTTTAAATTATTAATTATAATTCAAAATTACAATAAAAATCACTAAATCATAATTGGGTGCACGGTAGCCAAGTGGTTAGAGCTCTGGCTTCCAACAAGGAGGTCGTGGGTTCGACTCCCGGGTCGGACCATATCAACATCTCACGATCTCTCTGGGTGGAGTTTGCATGTTCTCCCCGTGTCACCGTGGGTTTTCTCCGGTTTCCTCCCACCTCCAAAAACATGCATGTTTAGGTTCATTGGGCATCATTGTAATTTCCCTTAGTGAGTGAATGAGAGCGTAAATGTTTGTCTGTCTAACCCTGCGGCAAGTTGGCCACTGTCCAGGGTGTTTCCCCGCCTAAGGCCCAAAGTCACTGATAGGCTCCAGTCACCCGCGACCCCTAACGGGATTAAGCTGTAGAAAATGAATTAATAAATTATAATTATTCTTTTTTTATCACAGGATAAATATAGAATTGTTAGAAGTTATAAAGTTTTGTGTCGATTTTTACTGCACAAGTTTGAAGTTTGTGGGCTTATAAAGTACTTAAACCTGTTTTTAACATGTAGGGAGTAGAACGTACATATTTATTTTTTTTAAATGTAAGAAGTAAAAAGTCACCAGATGATTCCATACTCAAGTAAAGTAAGTACAGTGCTTGCTTACAAATGGTGACACGTCTGATCAGTTATTAAAATGATTATTTTTTCTATTAAATATTAAACATTTTGTACTCCATCTTCACGAACAGCAAGGCTCCAGGGCAGTGAGGCTCCTGCGAGACACAGGACAGGCAAGGTTTTTTTTTACGCCACAAATATCAAATCTAAAACATTTGCATATTGGATGTACTGTACTGGATCAGAACAGTGAGGGACAATATTATTTTATTATTTACAGTAAGTTGTCCCATTTTAAAGATGAGAGGTCTATCATTTCATCATAGTGCACTTGAACTGTGAACTATCCCTTTGTAGTGCAGGGGTGCTCACACTTTTCCAGCTCGTGATCTACTTTTAGTTGAGGCAAGGCCAAAGATCTACCATTGATTTTTGTATGTATTTTTTTTTTATCATCAATTTAAATTACAAGATTTTGTTTCTAGTTGTTTTCTAGAGTTTTAACCTCATTCTAACTTCGATTGTGTCTTCTAAATCTGGTTTTGATGATCACCATGGTAACGCTCAGGGGAGGGGCTTGAGACTTTGAGAAAGTCAGCTTTGGCTTTCGTCAAAAACAAACTCCTTAGTGAGGATTTGTTATGGCACTGAGTGTTTTCTCTTGCGGCTTTTCTTTGTCCCTGTTTCAAGCGCTGTTCTCGGTGTCTCTGCTGTTGGACACGGAAAGCGTGAGCTCTGTCTGTCCGCTTTAAAGCGTGTGAGCTTGGTTTCTCCACTGTTGGATGAGGCGCGCGCGTCTACTGTGGCTGTCTGGTTTGGAGCGCTTATACTGTATTCAACGGATGTACAGACACGTTGAGCGTGTTGTGACTTTGCTTGAGTTCGGAACATTACAGAGCGTGCGAGCGCGCATGTTTCGGGACGCGCTGATCCCACTACACGCAGCTCCGCCTCAGTTCGCCTCGTCGCGGCTCCGGAGCCCGTGTGATCCGTGGCCCTGCGGTCTGATGTGGAGCTGCAGCAGAGCGGGCACCGTGCCAAAAGCAGAGCAGCACCTCAGAACAAGCAGTCCTGCTGAAGCTGTCATAAAAAAGACTCCTGCTATAGTAGCTCACAGTGGATCATGTGTTCAGCGCATTAATCTTTTCATTTGTACAAAAGACACTAAACTTCACATAACCAGGCAGGGCTTCGTGATCCACTCCTCCTGCCTCGGAGATCGACTGGTAGCTCGCGATCGACGTATTGAGCACCCCTGTTTTAGTGCAACTACACATGCACAGGTCAAAATGACAGTTTTAAAACCATTATTTGTAAGTGTACAATTAATATGATTTATTTAAAATAGAAAGTTCAAAATACCACACTTATTTATCACAATTTTAAGCAGTTAATTGGGCATTTATTTTTTGAACTAGTAATTATCTAATTCTACAATCATTTGCTTGGTTGAAATCTGTGAAGGGGTGTTGTGTTGTGTTTAATAGTTTGGTTTTGTCTGTGTTTAATGTAAGAGAAGTAAAGCTAAAAGTGATACATTTGGACACACATCAGGTCAGTCTTGCCTCGCTGGACAGTTGAGTAGAGTTCATCGATTTATCGCTAATAATCAAGTATTGAAATAATAGTCAACTAATAACTAGTGATCAAATAATGAGTCTTGTTCCCAAACATGCATGAACTGAACAAAATCTGTTGTATAACTCCAACTGGACAGCAATGACAGAGAAGATGTGAACATTTACTGCTTTTACTAGAGAACAGCTGTTACTCTTAAATTTTGATCTTGATGAGTTGAGTAAATGTGACTAAAGTCAAGTGATTCTGAAAAATCTACACATGAAATCTGCAGATAAAACTAGATTCTTGTGTCTATTTCAGGTACAGTAACATTAGTTGCTCTTTTTAAATGAATAATTACTTATTCTCCCTTTTTTGAGCCAAACAATATATTTTCAGGATTGTTCCATTGAACAATCTTATTTAAGGCTGAAATAAAAATAGATTTTACTTGATTCAATCATTTATGGTCTAATTTAAGATCATAGTAGGTCATTTGTTTGTGTTTGATGGAAAAACAACTTTGTCTGTAAAAATAGGAAACAATGCAATACTTCAACTTTGTCTGAATTGAAATGTGTAAAACTTGTGGGACCAGGGGTAAACCAGGACTAAACCAGGACTAAACCAGGGCTAGATTAGACCAGGTTAGACTAGGAGTAAACCAGGACTGGACCAGAACTAGACTAGGACTAGCAGGACTAAAACTGCACCTATCAGGAGGACTAGACCAGGACTAAACCAGGTCGCACTTAGCCACTTTAACTTATTTAAATTGTTTTAGAACTTGGATAAATGAAATGTGACTAAGTTATTCTAAATGATTACATTTCCTAACAGAACCAGATGAGCATTGTGTGTGTCCAGTGTGGAATGAGTTTGATGTATTTTGTATGAATGGTTGTATGTATGTCCTTTATATGCAGCAGGCCCAGCACTATAACCCACAACAAATTTCAACAAATAAAGTTTATCTTATAATATACACTTGTCTTAGTTCAAGCTCTAAAAGACTCAGTAGAAAAAGTCGGACCTGAAGAATCTTAAATCAGACAAAATGTGTTTATTCCATTGACAGAGTTTTCACTTTTTTCAAGTAGCTCATGTAGATTTCATTAGTTTTGACGGTGATTTTTCCACTGGTCTGAACTCCTCACATCTAGACTGAAGTGGTTTATAAAGACTTGTAGCTGTCGTGTTGAGGCGTACCTTGTGTTCAGACGGCAGCTCGGAGCGTCGGGAGCCGAAGGGGAAGGGCACTCCGTCTCTGATACAGTGAGTGTAGGTGTAGTCGCAGTCGTAACCCCAGGGACAGCAGTGATAGCCGTCCAGACAGCAGCGAGCCTACGGAGCACACAACAGTCATGACTGACAAAGAGCAACCCAACACACTCCTAGGACCGAGTGAAAACGCTCTCTTCTATCAGGGTTCCCACGCGTCCGGAAAAACCTGGAAAATTATTAGCCCATTTTCCAGTCGTTGAAAACACATGGAAAATGAAAAAAAAAAAAAAACAGCCAAATGTCATGATGAAAATGATTGGACCAATAATAAAATGTATAGCAATGTGCAAACAAATGAACCAGATTTTTGCAATGTGCACAGCCGACTCTGAAAGGCCTTATGTGTAAGTTAGTTAAAAAAAAACAAAAAAAAAAGAAAACTGCCTTTGTACTAGTGTAAAACTGCTAGACACCCCTCACATCTCATTTATCGTTTTTTCAATTAGTTGTTTAACCAGATGTTTTATTTATTTATTTATTTATTCAATATTTTACCAGGTAGGTCAATTGAGAACAATTTCTCATTTACAACTTTTTAAAGAGAAACTAAACTCAGAATCAACTTTTTTTCACTGTCAGACTGTGTATATGGGGTCAAAATTGAATTATCTATTGTTTCCAGACCTTTTTTGGACATTTTTGTGCAAACTCGTTCATTTTGGAGTTATGTGTGCAAAAACAGCGGCTGTACTGCCACGATGGGCAAACTCTGTCAGTGCATTTTCAGTTCCCTCTGACGTCACAGTATTGACGAGGCAGACGAGCCGCCCAGATGATTTATCTAAACTCCTCTCTCTGACACCACTGCTGTGGAGAGTTGAAAAGAGATCACCCGTTGTGTAATGACATCAGCAGCCACGTGGCTCAGCTTGTTGAGTGAGCGGCGCGTTGTACCATCACTAGTTCAACGATGCGCTGATTTGAAATTCGTGCCTGTGTTTTTCATTTTCGATTTTCATTTTTAGAAAATACTCACATAACAGGCTCATGTGCTTATGTAGACTAAAGCAAAGGTTTCATATGTATGTTTTGCAAAGCAAATATAAAAAAATCTTTACGTGCAAGTAAGCAAAGACTTGGGGCTGTTGCTGTACAGCTCCTCCGCTGCAAATCTCACGTCAGGACCTGGACCGCTCCGACACAAAACTCACATTTACCAAGCTCGCTGTTCATATTTGGTGCTGTCAATCAATGTCTGTTCACACCCACTGGGCGTCTCTTCAAAGGCCTCCGGGCATCTCCCACTTTTGCGAGTCAGTTTGAGGTTCAGTTGTGGGCGGAGTTAGTCTCTGAAAGCGTGTTTAGCCTCACTTTAAAGAGAAGCTCACCCCCTTAACTCCACCCGCAAACACATTCCAAACACAGCAAACTCATTGAAATGCATTGGGAGAAGGGCAAAGGAGGGGCTCAGGGAGGAGAGCAGCAGTGTGATTGGATTGACAGCAGGTGTCTGCAATTAGTGCTTCATTTTAAGTGGAAAATACACGCTGAGGTCACAGAGAACCTGGAGCTGACATGAGAGACACAGCCAGTTTTTGACTATTTTGACCTGAAATCTGCTAATTTGATCAGTTTGCACTAAAAATGCCAAAAAAAAGACTCTAAACAGTAGACAATGCTATTGAAACACCATATACATAGTTTAACAACCAAAAAAATTATTTTAGGGTTTAGCTTCTCTTTAATTGGAAGCATATACTGTATTTTTACAAAATAGGCACAACAACAGTTTGATCTTAGTTCAACAGCCTGAGGTAAAAAAAAACATGATTTTATTCTCATGTTCTTCACAAAACACTAAAAAGAGATCGTAAACCGCAGCTTTGCAAAGTGTTCCTGTCTGACAAGATCAAATTTTGATTGAGAACTGACCATACAACTGTGTTATACTTTGATTGTCATAAATGTGACTATTGGGCTGTCACAAACTTGGCAAAACAGGCTAAATATTGGTAATGTAGATGTCGTGATTACATAAAGCCCTTGTTGCGAATGTCCTGAAAATGTCCTGGAAAAGTTTTTGGAATATGACTAGGAACTCTGTCTATGTTTTTTTTTTTTTTTTTCATTTTCTACCGCTTAAACCCGTTAGGGGTCGCGGGTGACTGGAGCCTATCCCAGTGACTTTGGGCCTTAGGCAGGGAACACCCTGGACAGTGGCCAACTTGCCGCAGGGTTAGACAGACAAACATTCACTCTCTCATTCATTCACTCACTAAGGGAAATTTACAGTGATGCCCAATGAACCTAAACATTCATGTTTTTGGAGGTGGGAGGAAACCGGAGTACCCGGAGAAAACCCTCGGTGACACGGGGAGAACATGCAAACTCCACCCAGAGAGATTGTGAGATGTTGATGTGGTCCGACCCGGGGGTCGAACCCACGACCTCCTTATTGGGAAGCCAGAGCTCTAACCACTCTGCTACTGTGCACCCTCTGTCCATGTTTTCAATCTTAATTCTAAGTTCTATTTTTGTCAAGAGCTAGATTATTTTCCTTATTTCAAACTGTTTCAGACAGATTTCAAAACATTTTTTCTTACTTAAAGTCAAATTATTTGCCGCTGAGTTAAGACAATTATACTTACACTGCAAAATCTATAAATCTAGACTTGCTTAAAATGACTTGACATCAGAGCTTTATTCCAGTTTTGAGCTGTTTTAACTGGAAAAGATTTAATTGCTTATGTGATGTAGAAAATGTCACTGGTCTTCAAAACATTTTTAACTGGTTATAAAAAAAATTGGCTCAGTCAAGTCAAATGTTATGGAGAAACTTGGTAAAACTAACTGTCTCAGAAGCCGATTGGTAATCACCATCAAACAAGACCAGGCATGTCCAAACTGCGGCCCGGGGGCCAAATGCGGCCCTTGGACCAATTTATTTTGGCCCTCAGACTTCATGCTAGATTGGCCCAAATTACAAAAAAGGATAGTTTTTAATGTCAAATTTGAGCAATTCGTATGTCTTAGTAAAAATAACAAACACTGAATGTCATATTAACCTATTATCATTTATTGTCTTGTTAAAGGTGTGGTGGCTCACTAAAATTCGGTAAAATCCAAAATTTTGAATGATTAACTTGTCTTAGTCATCTATTATACGGCCCTCCGCTCATATAAGTTTCAAAATGCGGCCCACTGTGAAAAAAGTTTGTACACCCCTGAACAAGACGGAACAATCTGGTAGGGATGGGCGAAATGAGATGAGATGAGATCTTGAGATCTGTACCGAACAAAAGTGGGCGTTCCCAATGGGGACTCAGATGGAAGCGTGCATCATGAACAAGGCGATCACGTGATGAGATCTCACCCAGAGCAGGTCACGTCAGAGTGGTTCACACCACTCATTCAGCGCTTATAAGCAGTTTGAATTTGCAGCGCCGCTCGTGGGTAGATGTCGGCGTTTATAGTTATTATAGCGAGTTACTAAATTTGTCAGTTAGTGAGTTAGAAGTAGGTGAGTAAGTTGATCAAGTGAGTTATTATTACCGTCCTCGATTGCCTTGAGATGTAAGCAAAAGGCTATATTTAAAATTTCAAAGTTCACTTGGTGTCTGGGTTTGACTAAATGTGGGTCTTTTTTGTTACAACTCACACTGGAACTGTGGCACTTTTGAGATGAGCACCTGGCTAGTTTCAGACCTATTTAGTGTGTTGAGAAGTCAAATCCATTTACAGATGCAGTCATCAAGAAGGAAAATCCTCCACAGTGTGGAAACATTTCGTTGTGTCTGGCCATAATAAGGTGTGACTGAATTAAATTAATGTCTTTCTTAAGTTTAACAATCTTACAAATCAGAAAAAACACAGAGGCATTCAAAAAGTATATATTTATTGAAAATCCCAATGCAACAATCACATATAGAGTAATTACATCAGTCCATGACGTGGCATTTGCCACGCGTTTCCGTCAAGTGAGACAATTTGCGTTTTTTGCCGGAAGTGTGAAACTTTCAGAATAAACCAAACAATTTGAATTGCACGGTTTTCATCTATAATTTTTCACAATATAACTGGTAGAGCCATTTACGCCAGAGGGCGCTCTGGGCGGCCTCTGGGCAAAGAGGTTAAAGGGCAGCGCCAATCACAGTGCAGGTGTGGCGCTAGGGAGAAAAACGGTTTTGACCGTGCTGATAAAACACTGTTGGTTTTGGTCTCAATTTCCTCAAAGAATGTAAGTTTATTTTGATTTTCACGCTGGTAAATAAATGGATTGGCATATCCGACTCAACTTCAACTCCTACCTGGTTTTCATTTTTTCCACTTCAGTAATTTTCACTCGGCACGCGTTCTACCGCCTATGCGCCACTACAATAACAGCTACCGCTAACAGAGTGTTTTTGTACACTCTACATGTAAAGACCACATGCCAAATATCTAGAAAACAAACAGCTCTTTTTTATTTATTTATTTCATTTATGTTTACAATTAGAGATGCATAGTAACAAAGTCAAACAAGGCTACTAACTACTAAAATGCAGTATTTTTAGTTTTTCCTTTTTTTTTTTTTGCTACACATTTTTAGTATAACACTATAACACTTTTACTCCAATACATTTTAATGAGCAGTAACTATTATAGTCAAAGCTAACCAAAATCTCACCAAATCGATGTAACTATATGAATTTTTATTTTTTGTCCATTGTTCAGCTTTTGTTTTGTCTTTAAATGGCTTTAGACAAGAAAGGTTTGCCTTTGATGAAAACATTTGAAGCTTGTGACACTTCCTTAATGTAGCCTACTTGAAAAGTATACTTTTATTTTCAGTACTTTTATACTTCTACTTATTTATTACTACATATTTTGAATACTTGAGCACTTCCACTTAAGTTTGATGATTAAAGGGCACTCAAACTTCTACTTAAGTAACTTTTTTGTATAAAGCTTGTACTTCTACTGCACTCCTTTACTCCAGTACTTTACACTTCTCATTTTATATTAAGGTACGTTGCAGAATCTGCAATAAACAGCTGGCATTTGCAGGGAGTACTACCCCAATGCTTCGCCACTACAGGGCTGTGCATTCTGCAACATTTCTGCACCATCTGAATCCATAGGAGGGGCAGTTCCCAATGATGACGGTATGTATAGACTAAAGAGGAAAAAATAAGAGTAGGCCTACACAATGTGATATACATAAAATATTTTTCTTGTGATTTTTTGTAGATTCCCTGCATACAAAAATCGATGCTGGAATTGTAAATATCATCATTAAGGATTCTCGTCCATTTTCCCTAGTGGAAGATGTGGGATTCAGAGAATTGATGAAAATTGTTGCTCCCACATACACTCTCCCAAGCAGAAAGGTGTGCTGCCATCCTTTCTTTTTGTTTGTTTCTTTATGAGATCATAATTATGCCTTTTTTGTGTTCTTTACCAGACTTTAAAAGAAATGGTTGAGGCTAAATACCAAGAGGCTCAGGAGGAGAATAAGGCGAAGGTGCAGAAGGCTGTGGCTGTGAGTCTGACCTCGGACATGTGGACATCAGTGTCGATGAACGCATATCTGGCTGTGACGTGCCACTACATTGATGAAT
Source organism: Mugilogobius chulae (assembly GCA_038363315.1). Taxonomy (NCBI): domain Eukaryota; kingdom Metazoa; phylum Chordata; class Actinopteri; order Gobiiformes; family Gobiidae; genus Mugilogobius; species Mugilogobius chulae. Next base: position 684,983 of record CM076408.1, read on the forward strand.
TCAACGAGTTGAACACCACTCTCCTCGGAATTCAACATTTTCCTCAGACCCACACGGCTGAGCATCTGGCAGATAAGCATGTGAGGTTGATGGAAGAGTGGGGCATCAGAGATAAAGTTAGATGCCTCATCACTGATGGGGCAGCAAACATGATTGCTTGTGCACGGCGTTTGAATGTAAGACACACCATTTGCGTTGCTCATGTCATCAACCTGATTGTCCGAAAATCCTTTGACGATACTGCTGGTATGAATGAACTGCGGCAGAAGGCACGAAAGTTGGCTGCCAAGGTACAAGTACAAGGAAGGAAGTACAACTGCCAAGGATCGGTTAATGACACTGCAAACGCAGATGGGCAACCAGCCTTTAAAAATGATCATTGAGGTTGATACACGTTGGAATAGTACCTATCAAATGCTGGAGAGGGCCTATGAATTGAGGGAGGCAGTTGGAGCAGCCTTGGTGTCCCTCAATACAGACCTTGACCCCTTAACGTCACTGGACCATGAGCTGATTAGTGATGCTTTGTGCTTACTTACTTACCAGAGCTCTCACAGTGACCCACCCCATTGCCAGACAGCTGGGAGAGAACATGGTGCAGAGGATGCGAGAGCATATTTCTAAAATAGAAACATTGAGTATTTTGACCATACCAACCCTGCTTGATCCTTGATTTAAGCAAATTGGCTTTGTGAGCCATAACAAAGCTCAGGACGCAGTTAACAGACTGAAAAATGAATGCGTGGTTCTTCTGAGGAATGCTCCACCTGAGCCAGAGCCGCAACCCACTCCCCTGGATCTGTCTTCAAATTCAAGTAAGTGTGTGCATGATTTTTTTTTTTTTTAATTTGCAATTTTTAACTTAACTGTTGCTGTTTTTAGATGACATTTGGCATAAGCTCGATGAAAATGTTAACAACAGCAGAAGAACAAGCAGCTTTGTAGCAGATGCTATCATTGAAGTGGACCGGTACCTTGCTGAAGTTCCAATACCAAGAAGCGATGATCCATTATTGTACTGGACCAAAGTAAAAGGGCTCTACCCAACCCTTTACAATCTCTCCAAGAGTTTTCTCTGCTCCCCAGCATCCTCGGTTCCTTGTGGAAGAATATTCTCAAAAGCTGGAGACATTCTTTCCAAAAAAAAAGAAACCGTCTCAGTCCAAAAACCCTTGAAAAAATAATATTTCTAAATAAAAATCAATGAAACGGAATTGTGTGACATGTTTTATTATTTATATAATCACTTTTATGTACAGGCTTTTACAAATATTCAAGTTGAAATAACAAAGGCTAATAACACAACTCAAACGTTGTGTATGCAAAGTAACAGCAGATGGCAGCAATACAGTATGAGACCTCATTACTGTACCACATTTTGAATCATTTAGCTTTGAGATCTCATCATCTCATAAGATCTCATTTCCCCCATCACTACAATCTGGCAGAATCTTGGAGGAGAGTTGAGGCTTTATTGAAGAGACTTGATTGCAGACTCCAGACAGGTGAGGAGCTGCCAGAGGCTTGGAGACTCCGCCCACAGTCACAGGGAAAAAGGAGGGGAGTATGGAGAGGAGTGTCGCAGCAGGGTGTGACACATGTAAGGCTGTCTGCATGAATTTGCCTAGTGGGTCATGGATATTTTCATTGGGTTTTAGATTACACAGCAGGAGTGATGCTGTTTGGTGAGAGAAAAGCATTTGCACGCTCAGGTCTTTCCAAGGTGATGCAACAGGGCAGCACTAATCAACTGTAATAGCTCCTAAAGCACAACATGTATTTAAGTGTCTGTTTTTGCAGGTAAACTTTAAAGAATTTGATGGCATCATGGCACGTGTAAACATTAACAATTGCCATTGGAAATTGTTGGTGAGATTTTTAAAATTATGATCAGAAAGTCTGTTAATATCTATGTTACTATTTTGAAATCCATGTGTCTTTGTAGTACATAAATGCCATAACCACAAATGTTTACCTGGTGGATCCAAGTAAAAGCCAAACAGAACTGTGCTGCCAAGAGATTCAGGTTTGTGAAATGTTACACTCTGAACATTTCTGAACCAACATGAGCTTTCATTCTCTCCTGATCAATCTTTACAGTGAATATTTGAAAATGAGGATGGTGCAGTTGTGCAACATTCAGCCCAGCAGGACAGCACTAGCTGTGGAGTGTTGGTGGTTCTGGTAATGTCACTGTTGTTGTAACATATTTTCATAGATGTTTATGGTGTAACAACCAGAGATGGTAAAAGTATTGCTGTCAAGCGATTAAAAAACTGAAGAGATTAATTAATTATGATCTGTAATTATTAATCTAATTAATCTATTTTTAATCTCCCCTAAAAATTGTTGAGAAAAACACTCAACTTTTTGTTTTTATCCAATTTAATAATTACATTATTGTTGCCGATGGAAATATTCATATATTGCAAAAAATGAAGACTTTAGGAAGTCTTTAGTTGTTAAGTTGTCAAGTTGAACAACACTTATGTCACTTTGTAACTCACAGATGGAAACAATGAAGTTAAAGATTTCAAATAGATTAATGTGATTAAAAAATGTACTTGATTAATATGTCTGAAACAATATGGATTGTTATTTTTGATCTTTATGGATTCAGGAAGACTAGCTTTCAGCTAATGGGATCCATATAAATAAACAAGTGGGCGGGGATAGGGGTAGGTGGAAACACTGGAGTATGAGCTGCAGGACAATACAAGATTACTCAAACAATCCAAATACAACTGTGAGTCATTGAATGGTGGAGGAACACTGCTAGAATGTGGTTACAAAGTCAGAAAAGTGACAAAATAGTAGAAACTAGTTCCTCTTGAACTGAAGCTGTTCTAAACTGTGAAGGAGCTGTGGGTTTGTTCACTGACTGGACAGTCGGTGGGACACTCCCTGTTTAAATGTGATGTTTTCAGACTCCAAAGTAAGTATGTCATGTTTTCTTCACTCATGTGAACAGTCTCAGTGGAGGCTGTAGTTTTGTTCTGATCATTTGTTTTTAGTTTAGTTTTTTTTCTCCATTCTAAAATGTGAAGGAGATGTGGGTCTGCTGACTGGCTCACACCCACATCACACCCACCTACAGACTCACAACCAGAGACCATCCACACTAAACTGACCTAGTGCAGTAAACGCCACAGTATCAATACATCAACACCATAAAGATGAGCTTCTGATAGTAGTGACAGAGCTCATTCACAACAGTCGGGTCACTTTTGGTCACAGTTTTGCTAAAAGGCTGTTGATAGAAAGTAGAAAGAAACAAGTTGTGTTTGAGAGTGACATCTTCTGTGGTCGTTTGAATGTTCTTTTCTCATCCAAACCAGAGAATGAAATGCTGCTCTAATCTCTGAATGACACTGCTACTAAACTCTACTTTTGTTGTTTTCATTGAAGGAACCCAAGTCCAGTTTCCAGATCTGGTCTGATCTGTCAGTGTCTGTTACAGAAGAAACATGTCCACAGTCATGGCGTCTCACTCCAGTTCTAACATGGAGCTACAGTATTAGATTACTATTCTGCACACATCAAGTCCAAGTTATTGAGAGACAAGTCCAAGTCAAGTCCCAAGTAAGTTTTTATATCAGATAATCATTTTATACAGTTTCATTTATTCATTTATTACATTTTTAGGAGAAGCATGAAGTCGTCTCAGGTCACAGAGCTTCAAGTCCATGAATCATGTCTTAGTCCAGTTTATGGTCAAGTCTCCAGTCATCAAATAGTGCCTCAAGTCTGACTGGAGTCCAGTCACGACCTGCAAGTCCACACCTCTGGCAGTAGTACGACAGAAGCTGCTCTGAGAAGGACCAAGAGGAGAATGGTGAAGAAGAAGAAGAAGAAGACCAAACCACTCTTCCTTTATCTGTAAATAATGTGATTGTATCAAAGAAGCAGATCTCAGCCAATGTGTTTGTAGAATGTGACTGTGAGCTGTGGATGCTGCTGGTCTGAACCAACCCTGGTCCAAAGACACAAGTGAGAAAAAGCTTCTGTCTGTTGGATCTGATGTTCTTCTGAGGTTCACTTAAGTCACACTTTGTTTCTTTTGTTTAGGAAGCTCCTCTAATGATAAAGTTCTCCAGAGAAACAACGAGAAGCTCCACAGCGTGAGACAAAAGAACTAAGAGCTGTGGATCTGATGGAAGGAAAGAAGCTCCAAAAACAAGAGATGAAGGGATGAAGAGAGAGAAATCAGAGACAAACAATGAAACTAGCTTTGACCTTTTTCTGTTTTTTCTATTTCTTCTGTTGAACTAGAGGTGGAGATGGACTGAAAATAGACCAGATCACAACAGTTTTTTTGTAGATAAGCAGCAAAGTATGAGCAGCCTTACTTACTTCTTTACTGGTCCTACATTTCTTTGATCCTGTCGAGGACGATCTCATTTGAAAAAACATGTAAACTGTATGAATCTATCTGTCATTAGACTGAGATGGTTCTGATCTAGGAGTCAGTTCAAAGTAGTCAACAAAATGCAAACAATAGAGAGAAGGACTTTGTCTACTTGATTTGTGGTTTTGTATTGTTTACAAAAAGTAGAAAGGAGTAAGGCATCAAATTGGAATGAAAGAATGACAGAGACTGGAGGAAGCTCTATCTACAGCTCAAATCTGTGCTTCTGTTCTAAATTCTATGGATATAGCACAATGGATTTATAAATGATTCAAATATTCTACTTAGTAACATTAGTAATACACAATTCCACTTGACAAGTACTGTGTCTTAGGTGTAAAAAGGTTTTAAATATGTTTTTGAATACAGGACTCCTTCAAATCAGTGTTAAGAATGTAACTTTGATGATGTCGAAGAACAAAATGCAGAAGAATTGTATTTTCACACTGCTTTTAATGTTACATACAAGTGTCTTATGAAGAAGTCAATAGTTTGAGCCGTAAAGCAGTAGTCCAGGTTCAGAAGTTTCCCCATACGCCTGTATCGATACACGTACTGACAATGAGTTTGTCACCATATATCTCCAAACACAAGTTCAAGTCTTCAGATTTGAGTTTCAAGTCTAGATCTCAAAATAACAAATGTAGAACATTGATTCTTTTAATGAATTATCTCATTGAAAATACATTTCTGTTAGAAGTGAGAAGGGACGGTTCATATCAAATTAGAATTTTTTATCTTTTCAAATCACAGAGTTCCAAGTCCAGGTCAAGTCCCAACCCTAAAATCCAAATCTTATTTTAAGACTTAGTCCATTTGATCAAATCAAGTGTCCAGTCCTAAAATAGTGACTCAGGTCTGACTTGACTCCACACTCTGGTCATCACCATAAAGAGGCGGAGCTTATCAGTTCTGCATTTTTGAAATCAATGGACCATCGACTAAAAGTCATTTTAGAATTATTATTATTGATATGTATTTATGTATCTATTTATTTAACTTTTCTCTTCCACAACAATGCAACTAAAATGATAATAAAGAGCAGAATAACTTTTTAAAAAAATGAGGCCAACAAACCTGATTTTATTTGTTGTTCAAACTTTTCAATTGTTTACATTATTCACATAAACAATATTTTATCCTAAAACAAACAAGCTGACGCATGGCTATGTGTTGCTAAACCTAATATCTAATAGGCCAAGTCACTAAGGTTGTTTCTTTCAAAGCCCAAATGGGCCTAGGGTTAGGGTTAGTGCACTTTCAGGCTGTTCAAGTCTGTTTTTGACTAACTTGACTCACTGTAACCCTGAATAGGCTAGTTGATATGCCTAGAAGGTCACAGTAAGGTTTTAGGCTAGTTGCTGGGGCAGGACAATGTTCAACTGCGTCTTTCTTTTTTTTATTATATATATATATATATATATATTATATATATATATAATTATATATATATTATTTTTTTTTTTTTTTCCCACCACAACGGTGCGCGAGCCATGGCGCATGGTCAGTGTGCGTTCGTAAATAGCCTATAAAATATAATCTAAATGTTAATCAAATAATAATATTATGTGATAAAGTAAACACACACAATACAAATGGCACAATTTAAGTAAATAAAAGAATAATATTATTTAATAAATAATTCCTGCTAAACTTGATACTTTTCCTAATCTCAGTAAAGAACAGAGCGGTGCACGTGCGTGCGTCGTTTGCCATGGTAACGCATCAGGGCGGTATATAAAGCAGCGCACATTGACAGTCGGTCTGATTTCACTTGAAAGCTCGGTGCGATAACCTGTACGTGAGTGACGGTGTATTTACTTGTCTTTAAAGCCCAAAGCCTTGTCTCTGGTGTCGGTAAATACACTTTATAGAACCAGGCTCTTCTAACACTTTGTAAGTTAAACACTTTTGAAGGTTTGACCAGTTGACGAAGTTTTCAATATGGCTGACTGGCTCAACAACCTGGAGCTTCTGGCGAGAGGTAAGTTAAAGTAAATCACTCAAATGTTTATTAATGTGGCTAAATAGCCTAGTGTTTTGTATATGAACAGTTTTGTGCATATTTTATGTATCTTTCTAAACGAACAAATGTTTAGAGCTAAGAGCTAAGTTAGCTAACGTGTTCAACTTGGTGAACGTGGTTACTTTGAGAGATTATAACTTTCACTCGGTCAATACTTTTTGTAACATACATAAAACCGCTGAAAACGGCCTACATTTATCAGAAAGGGTTCAAATATAAAGTTATAACAACATTTTCTGGAAACATGCAGCATTTTAGTTTGTAGCCGTCGAAATTCATTCTAGTTCAGGGACATTTTTGTAGAAAAGATGGCGCCAGCCAGAGCTTCTCATTATGATTCTTGTTTATCAGAGTACATTTATATTGGTAAGACTTGAGTTTTATTAACAATAGCTACTTCCAGTCAGGTGTAAGTAGCTATTGTTGTATACACTGTGTGGACTGTGACTGACAACTCCATTCATCACAACTAATCCATGAATCCAATGATTGTCAATCATTTAGTTATTGAATCATTGCTAGCTTACTGTCCACAGACTCCAAAGTTGTCATGAGTTAGAGAAGTGTTTAGGAATAAGACAAAAGGTCATGATTTAAAATGACCTTGACATGTGTATAAGTATTTTTAATGCCGGAAAATGTAGCTAACTTAAACAATTAAGAATGATGATTTAGTAGATTTTGTAAGTAAAATGATCCACCAAAAATAAGTAAAGTTAGGGTTAGGCAAAAATTTGAATTTTAACTAGAAATTAATTCTATGTCACCTGCATCAATAAAGAATATCTTGATCCATTGTCAATCATTGAGAGGCGTCTGGTTGCAGATCTCTTTTGACTTGCCCAGACATCCGTATTTGCAAACTCTCAACTTTTCACAAAACTTACCCAATGACCTATTCTAACCGAGCCCTGACCCTACCTTTCCCGTCTTTTGGGTATAAATGTTTAAAATGATGTAAGTTTGCTTTCATAGCCGCACGCAAGAGGTGTTAGTGGCAGCCCTACTGTAGGCTTATATTACACCTAAAACCTACTGTAGGCCTGTATTTACACCTAAACCTACTGTAGGCCTGTATTTACACCTAAAACCTGTACATGTAGAGAGTCTAATGAAGTACTAAAATTAGCCTACCACATGAGCCAAGGAAAATGTATTTTACATGTAGAGTAGTGTTACAAGGTTCTCATGGGCTCCATTGTTGCAGAGGCTCGGGCTCTGGCCCTGGACCTGGACCGGACCTGTTCCTGGATCCAGCGATCCCTCTTCCTGCGGATGAAGACGACCAGGAGTTGGAGGTAGGTGATCTTCCATGCGTGGCAGGTTCCAGCTCGCGCCGCCTGATGAAGATCATGGACTTCTGGGACCCCTGGGACGACGCAGATTCTGGGTACGGAACTGCTCCGACGAGGAAGAAGAGGAGGAGGAAGAAGAGAGCAGGAAGAAGAAGAGGAGGAGGAAGAAGAAGAAGAAGAGGAAAGAGAGCAGGAAGAAGAGGAAGAAGAGGAGGAAGAAGAGGAAGAGGAGGAGGAGGAAGAAGAAGAAGTTGCTGCCCTCCCTGCCTCTCCCCCTGTGGCTCCTCCCCATGTGGTCCTCCCCCTGTGGCCCTCCCCTGTGCTCCTCTCCCTGTGGCTCTCCCCTGTGGCTCCTCTCCCTGTGGATCCTGCTCTGGACTTCCTGCCTCTTGGTGGATCCAAGCGCCACAGGGATGAAGAAGATGAGGACGTCCCCGTCTCCAAGAGGCAGCGCTCTGAGGACAGCGATGAGGACGCTGCCCCCTCCACCTCTGCTGGGACGTCAGACTCTGCCCCTCCACCTCTGCTGGGACGTCTGGAGGCTTCAGGCGCTATGTCCACCAGCTCCTACACTCTGCTCCTCGCCCTCCCCCTGTGGCTCCTCCCCCTGTGGGTCTCCATCTGGATTTCCTCCCTCTCAGTGGATCCAGCTCAGACTCTCCACCTCTCCACCTCCGCTGGGACGCCTGACTCCGACCTCTCCACCTCTGCAGGGACGTTCAGGCGGTACTTCCACTCGCCCCACCTGCCCCAAGACTCAGAGTCAGACGAGGACTGAATTCAGCATCTGAGACTCTGAGCTTGGCAACTCCAAGTCGGCAACATTTCCCAGCGTCAGCGCTGCCGACTTCATTTGTACATAGTTTGACTCTTTAAGAGTATTTTTGTGACATTTTGAAATGGTTCAAGCAGTAGATGTTAAAGCAAGACAGGAATACTACCCAGGCGTTGTACAAACTGGACAGACAAAAGTGGTAAATGGAATGAGATAGTAGATTGTGTTGGATCAGTACTTTGAAGCTGAGGACTAGAGCCAGTCACAATGTCCTGCATAGTACACCTGTCTTTGTGCTCTGGGCATAGGCGGGTTAGAGGTGTGAACGACCCAAAAAGGAAAGGAATACTATGTAGGAATGTAAGACACACAACTTTTGAGTTCAAAACTAAAAGCTGTAAAGGATTGATTTGTGAGTTTGAGTGAGTTGAGTGCAGTTTCCTGCATAGTACGCCTCGCCTTGTGTTTACTTTGAATTGACTTTGGCGGCACGGTAGCAGAGTGGTTAGCCCTCTCTGTGGAGTTTGCATGTTCTCCCCGTGTTTGGGTGGGTTTTCTCCGGGCACTCCGGTTTCCCCCACCAACCCAAAACATGCACCAGAGGAAAAGGTCCTAACAGGATCTGGAGCTGGTCCTTAGGCGGCTCACTGCTCCTGACACAAGCACCAGCAACACTCAAGGATTCAGCAAATGTTTAAGAACAAACACACATGTGCAGGACAATCATTCACACAACATGTGCAGGACAATCATTCACACAACATGTGCAGGACAATCATTCACACAACATGTGCAGGACAATCATTCACACAACATGTGCAGGACAATCATTCACACAACATGTGCAGGACAATCATTCACACAACATGTGCAGGACAATCATTCACACAACACAACATGTGCAGGACAACATTCAACTTCAATCATCACACACATGTGCAGGACAATCATTCACACAACATGGCAGGACATCATTCACCTTGTTCATTGGAAAACATAACCTTCTATTTTGAATAATAATGCAAGACACCCAAAGACACCTCACATTTTGCATTATTCTTCACTCTACTCCAGTAATAAGTAAATCCAGACACGTGGGCGGGGATAGGTGGGAGGTGAAAACACAATACAAGATTTCTCAAACATGCAGGAATCAATCCAAATACAAGTGTAAGTCATTTAATGATGACACAAGTAATGTGCTTACAAAGTCAGTATTGTTCCCTTTGAATTGAAGCAGTTGTAAATGTGAAGGAGATGTGGGTTTGTTGACTGACTGGACTGTCGCCACCACATTCCTTCTCTGTATCTCTGTACTCAAAAGTAAGTATGTCATGTTTTTACCCTCTTATGTGAACAGTCTCTGTGGAGGCTGGAGTTTGGTTCTGATCATTTGTTTTTAGTTTAGTTTTCTTTTTTTTCTTCATTTCTAAAATGTGAAGGAGCTGTGGGTTTGTTGACTGGCTCACAGCCGTCGGACACTCCCTGTGTCTCTGTTTTGATTGTTTTTCATTGTATACAATATTATTTCTATTGGACTGTTTCTACTGAGGGACAACAACAGTGTAAGTTTGTGTTTGTATATCAGACCGGCCTCTTGCTTCTACTGGAGGGACAACAACAGTGTAAGTTTATATTCTACAGTCAAAGGTGAGACATGTTCTTGGGAACATTTACAAGTCCTGAATGTGATATAAAGCTGTATTTTGTCTCTCACAGGTTCTTTCCACACAGAGGCGTGTCTATGAGGAGCTGTCCATGACGTCATCCACAAGCTGCAGTGAAGCACCACCAGAGGGCGTCACTAACACACTCACAACAAGGTATTCTAGACTCTTCTGTTCACTTTTGGTCCCAGTTTGACTAAGTGATTGTTGATAAAAAGTAGAAATAAACACATGGTTTTGTCAAAGT
>CM076408.1:702636-729403 GCA_038363315.1 Mugilogobius chulae
CCAGTGATGCTTGTGTGTGACGGGTCAATGGTCCTGATGCAAGCCTTCAGCATTGCCTTTATAGGTGAGGGCCTTCAGGACACCTTGGCCTGTTAGAAGACTGGAAGACCCCCATCATCCATCGCTGTCTGTCATGCGAAATGCCAAGGAGATGTGCAAGAAATAGTACATAATCAGTCTGCTATAATTTCTATTTATCACTGCAAAGTATGTGTTTCTGATCTGTATGCTATGTTTCATTTCTACACAAATTAGAGACAATCTCGTTGGAGAGATTTAAACAAATGTACACCTACACATTGCTAACAGTGTGCTGAACAGCTAAAGTAGAGCCAGCAGCACACCCACAGTGTGTCAAGTTTGTAACATGTTTTTCTTGTTTCTGTTTACAGTGCCCAAAACACTATTCATTGGCAATGCACGTGTTTGGCCTTTTTACGAGCGCACAAACACTGGCACAGTTAGATGAGATGTTGTACAGCGCTGCCCTTGTGTTGGTCCAAATGTTGCACATCATTTTGCACATCTCCAAAGTCTCCTCCAGTGCATTCCCAGCCCAGAGTCTCCTCAAGAAGAAGAGGAGGTACCACCTTTTGTAGTATCAGCAGTAAATTGTTTTAAAGTATTGAATGTTTATTAAGACACACATTTAATGCAACCTCATCAGGCAGACTGACTGGGGAAGACACTTCCAAGAGTAGAGGATGGGTCACAAGTGGACCTCAGAGGTGACCCTAATCCGTACTATTCCGATGGATTTCTCCAGCATTTGAATACGTATATGCTGGCATATAGTGGGCTGTGGAGTGGCATAATGCTTGGTTTGTCTCAATATTTACATATCTTGCTGCACAGATTTTAAAATGCACATTTTCTATGCACATGAAGGTGACCTTGGCAGGGATGGAAAGGATACAATGTACAAGAATGCTTCCAAAAGGTTCAAACATCTACAAATGCTTCCTAAACAGGTAAACATGATTTTCCTATTTCAGTTTATGCGCCTAAAAAGATGCATCTCCATTGTCCTGTAATGTGTTCTTGTGCTTTGGTAGAACGTCACCACTGATAATAGGACACAAGGGATTATGGGACCTGAAACACTTCAGGTGAATGCCACAATTCTCTAAACTTTAGTATGAAGGAGTTGTGTAATTAACAGGAGTCATGTACCAAGATGATTCAGATAGAATGACAGACCTCAGATGAAGATGAATGGCATTAACACTGACACTGTCATTTAGTTTTTCACACAAAATCTAGTAAATATTTAGATCACCTCAACATGACTTTGAACTCATACAAACCTGTTGTTTCAAAATAATCTCACTATGAATACCAAAAAGTCATGTAGCATCTGTTACAAAACATTAAGTTTTTCTATTCATTACTCCAATAAAACTATTCTCAGAACACAGAAACATCTAAAGATCTGTGGGTTGATCCAGAACTCACATTCAAACTACATATTGATATATAACAAAGAAAAGCCCACACACATCTGGGTCAGCTCTATAGATCAATGAATTGTTTCACTAAAGATATTAGAAAAGGATAGTCCAACAACTGTCTTACCTTTGGTTGACTATGGAGATTTAATTGATCAACTTTGTACAGATAATGTTCATAAGTCCATAACTACATCCATGAATTGTCTTTGCAGATTTGTGCTAAGATGTAATTGCTTTACTCATCACTGTTTGTTATACGAGTTTCTCAGACACATAGAGCAACCATATTTTAGAAATCCTTTTTAAGGAGAGAGGTGTGTAAGAAGGCCTTCTTTGTGGAGCAAAGTTGTGAAGAGCAGTATGTCTTGTGTTTGTGTCACTGTCACGTGGATGCATGTTGTAAATGTTTTGTGTAAATTATTATGTGTTTTAGAACCCCCTCGAAAAAGATGACACATCTCAAGGGGCAAGCCCTATAAATAAATAAATAAACATTATAATGACTATGCACATGCATGCCTTGCAGTATTGCATTAATATTGATATAATTTAATGTCATTTCAGATTCCACTCTCACCGCTACTTCAGACTAGATGATTTGTGGTTCAATATCAAGCTCTCCTGAGAGGTATAGAGATTCCTCCATCGTTTCACCACCAAGGTAGATTTGTCTGGACTTTTTGTTTTAGTTCATGTACGTAGTATTTGTTATGCAACAGTCTCAACTCACCCAGAACATTCACTACCATAGACCATTAATGTGGCTCTAATTATGCGCTTCAGACCTACCAGGTACTGGTAGAAAAATGGAGAAAGTCTGGAGTGCAAGGGCTAAATGGTGAGTAACAAAGCCTAACCCATACATAATGGTTTGGGCATCTTTCTTTACCACAACTGACTTTGTATGTAATATGTAGTGTTGATTTGAACATTGAGCCATGAACCTGTATTGTAATAGCTGACATTTTCAAAAAGGAAGTTAAGGAAAATACTTCAAGATATGGGAAAGGATGATGTCCTGAGTAAACATTATTGAAAGCATTTTTGAGTGTTTCTAGAATGTTTTTGCAATTATTTGAAAATATAACTTGCTTTGTGAATAATTACTGTTATTAAAAGATGTTATTGTTTGTAAGAATGCAGTTGCAAAAAACTAAATAAACAGACTGGACATATTCAACTCACAGCATGCTAGAAACATCTTGATGAATAGATCTAATAAAAAGATCAGGATAATGGATAAAAGCCTAGTTGTTGTGGCTCAACCAACAAGACCCAAAAATAGACCGCAGGCAGGATACAAAATTTAAGTTCTTTATTGACCAGGTTGAAGCAATGGCGTCGGAGCAGGTAAGGACAGCAGCTGGTAACAGGTGGCCCAAAAACAGAAGAGCAGGTGAGCAGGTGGAGTCTCCAAAAACTGGAAAAACAGGAAACTCAGGTCAGTTAAATGTTGTGGAGAAACTTGGTAAAACTAACTGTCTCAGAAGCCTCAAACAAGACGGAACAATCTGGCAGAATCTTGGAGGAGAGTTGAGGCTTTATTGAAGAGACTTGATTGCAGACTCCAGACAGGTGAGGAGCTGCCAGAGGCTTGGAGACTCCGCCCACAGTCACAGGGAAAAAGGAAGGGAGTATGGAGAGGAGTGTCACAGCAGGGTGTGACACATGTAAGGCTGTCTGCATGAATTTGCCTAGTGGGTCATGGATATTTTCATTGGGTTTTAGATTACACAGCAGGAGTGATGCTGTTTGGTGAGAGAAAAGCATTTGCACGCTCAGGTCTTTCCAAGGTGATGCAACAGGGCAGCACTCATCAATTAATAATTCCTAAAGCACAACATGTATTTAAGTGTCTGTTTTTGCAGGTAAACTTTAAAGAATTTGATGGCATCATGGCATGTGTAAACATTAACAAATGCCATTGGAAATTGTTGGTGAGATTTTAAAATTATGACCAGAAAGTCTGTTATTATCTATGTTACTATTTTGAAATCCATGTGTCTTTGTAGTACATAAATGCCATAACCACAAATGTTTACCTGGTGGATCCAAGTAAAAGCCAAACAGAACTGTGCTGCCAAGAGATTCAGGTTTGTGAAATGTTACACTCTGAACATTTCTGAACCAACATGAGCTTTCATTCTCTCCTGATCAATCTTTACAGTGAATATTTGAAAATGAGGATGGTGCAGTTGTGCAACATTCAGCCCAGCAGGACAGCACTAGCTGTGGAGTGTGGTGGTTCTGGTAATGTCACTGTTGTTGTAACATATGTTCATAGATGTTTATGGATAGTGTATTGGCAAACAACCAGAGATGGTAAAAGTAGTGCTGTCTAGCAATTAAAAAACTGAAGAGATTAATTAATTATTATCTGTAATTAATTAATCTAATTAATCTACTTTTAATCTCACCTAAAATTGCTGAGAAAAACTCAACTTTTTTGTTTTATCCAATTTAATTAATTACATTATTGTTGCAGAAGAAATATTAATATATTGCAAAAAATGAAGACTTTAGGAAGTCTTTAGTTGTTAAGTTGTCAAGTTGAACTTATGTCCACTTTGCAACTCACAGATGGAAACAATGAAGTTCAAATTTCAAATAGATTAATGTGATTTAAAAAATTACTTGATTAATATGTCTGAAATTAATTAATCTCAATGAATGCACTAATTTGACCCCCTAGGTAAAAGTACTGATGTTCACTACTCATATGTACAGTTACCTTTCTGATAATGACTTTGGTAAAAGTCACGCTGAAACAATGTGGATTGTTATTTTGACCTTTATGGATCCAGGAGACTAGCTTCAGCTAATGGGATCCATATAAACAAACAAATAAATAAATAAGTGGGCGGGATAGGGGTAGGTGAAAACACTGGAGTATGAGCTGCAGGACAATACAAGATTACTCAAACAATCCAAATACAACTGTGAGTCATTGAATGGTGGTGAACACTGCTATAATTGGTTACAAAGTCAGAAAAGTGACAAATAGTAGAAACTAGTTCCTCTTGAATTGAAGCTGTTCTAAGTTGTGAAGGAGCTGTGGGTTTGTTCACTGACTGACAGTCGGTGGACACTCCCTGTTTAAATGTGATGTTTTCAGACTCAAAAGTAAGTATGTCATGTTTTCTTCACTCATGTGAACAGTCTCAGTGGAGGCTGTAGTTTTGTTCTGATCATTTGGGTTAGGGTTTTAGTTTAATTTCTAAAATGTGAAGGAGATGTGGGTATGCTGACTGGCTCACACCCGGTGGGACAATCCCTGTGTCTCTGTTGATCTTGTGTTGTATTTGTGTTGCATTGTCTGCAATATTCATTCTATTAAACAGGCGGCTTGCTTATACTGGTGGGACAACAGCAGCGTAAGTTTATGTTTCTACAGTCAAAGGTGAGACATGTTCTTGGAGACATTTACAAGTCCTGAATGTGATCAAACCTGGATTATCTCTCTCATAGGTTTCTTTCCACACAGAGGCGTGTCCATGAGGAGCTGTCCATGATGTCATCCACACGCTGCAGTGAAGCACCACCAGAAGGCCGGCGTCACACTACAGACCAGGGCCGGCCCTGGCATAGGCGAACTAGGCGGTTGCCTAGGGCGCCATCTGGTGGTGAGGGTGCCAAATTCCAGCCCTAAAATGTTTTTATTTCGTCTCATAGGACACATATTCATGAAGTTATGCCCACGAAACCCTATGAACTTTAACAAATGCAGATTTAATCACCCAAATGCCTCATGTTTTATGGTTGAAGTCTCATAAAACATGAGGCTTTTTGTCCTTCCAAAAATTTCAAGCCTTAGTATTTCTGTTCACAAAATCCAGGGTGAGGATGAAACTGATCGGCTCTGTTCAAGATGAAGCAGTGGAGAAGAGAGCAGAGGCTAGGGCCACACTATAATTGCAACTACAAACAATTAAAATGTTGGTGAAGATATATACTACATAATATTGTATAAAATTATGCATAACTTATTGTAAACTGTAAAATATGCATTAATGAGTAAAAATATTACAGATACAGAAAAACAAAGGCCAATATACACTATTATATGTAATAAAAAATAAATTGGTGTTTGGGGCGAGGTTCCAAATGAAATCTGCCTAGGGCGCCAAAATGCTTGGGCCGGCCTGCTACAGACTCACACCAGAGACCATCCACACTAAACTGACCTAGTGCAGTAAACGCCACAGTATCAATACATCAGCACCATAAAGATGAGCTTCTGATAGTAGTGACAGAGCTCATTCACAACAGTCGGGTCACTTTTGGTCACAGTTTTGCTAAAAGGCTGTTGATAGAAAGTAGAAAGAAACAAGTTGTGTTTGAGAGTGACATCTTCTGTGGTCGTTTGAATGTTCTTTCTCATCCAAACCAGAGAATGAAATGCTGCTCTAATCTCTGAATGACACTGCTACTAAACTCTACTTTTGTTGTTTTCATTGAAGGAACCCAAGTCCAGTTTCCAGATCTGGTCTGATCTGTCAGTGTCTGTTACAGAAGAAACATGTCCACAGTCATGGCGTCTCACTCCAGTTCTAACATGGAGCTACAGTATTAGATTACTATTCTGCACACATCAAGTCCAAGTTATTGAGAGACAAGTCCAAGTCAAGTCCCAAGTAAGTTTTTAGATCAAATAATCATTTTATACACTTTCATTTATTCATTTATTACATTTTTAGGAGAAGCATGAAGTCGTCTCAGGTCACAGAGCTTCAAGTCCATGTATCATGTCTTAGTCCAGTTTATGGTCAAGTCTCCAGTCATCAAATAGTGCTTCAAGTCTGACTGGAGTCCAGTCACGACCTGCAAGTCCACACCTCTGGCAGTAGTACGACAGAAGCTGCTCTGAGAAGGACCAAGATGAGAATGGTGAAGAAGAAGAAGACCAAACCACTCTTCCTTTATCTGTAAATAATGTGATTGTATCAAAGAAGCAGATCTCAGCCAATGTGTTTGTAGAATGTGACTGTGAGCTGTGGATGCTGCTGGTCTGAACCAACCCTGGTCCAAAGACAGACTTGACTCTGCACAAGTGAGAAAAAGCTTCTGTCTGTTGGATCTGATGTTCTTCTGAGGTTCACTTAAGTCACACTTTGTTTTTTTGTTTAGGAAGCTCCTCTAATGATAAAGTTCTCCAGACAAACAACGAGAAGCTCCACAGTGTGAGACAAAAGAACTAAGAGCTGTGGATCTGATGGAAGGAAAGAAGCTCCAAGAACAAGAGATGAAGGGATGAAGAGAGAGAAATCAGAGACAAACAATGAAACTAGCTTTGACCTTTTCTGTTGTTCTGTTTCTTCTGTTGAACTAGAGGTGGAGATGGACTGAAAAACAGACCAGATCACAACAGTGTTTTTGTAGAGAAGCAAAGTGAGAATATTGACTTCATATAGTCTAGAAAAAACAACTCTTGAACTGACTTAGCCAAGAGATTTACACATGAGTCTGAATTGACTCATCAGGAGAATAGAATAACATTTGCACATAATTCATTCTGTATTGTTAACATTTTGGAGAAATAAAAAAGATGAAGAAGAGTAATGCATCAAATTGGAATCAACGAATGACAGAGACTGGAGGAAGCTCTATCTACAGCTCAAATCTGTGCTTCTGTTCTAAATTTTATGGATATAGCACAATTGATTAATAAATGATTCAAATATTCAACTTAGTAACATTAGTAATACACATAATTCCACTGAGCAAAATGAGAAAATGTAGAAGAATTATTGACAAGTACTGTGTCCTAGGTTTAAAAATGTTTGAAATATGTTGTTAAGTACAGGACTTGTTCAAATCAGTGTTAAGAATGTAACTTTGATGATGTCGAAGAACAAAATGCAGAAGAATTGTATTTTCACACTGCTTTTAATGTTACATACAAGTGTCTTATGAAGAAGTCAATAGTTTGAGCCGTAAAGCAGTAGTCCAGGTTCAGAAGTTTCCCCATACGCCTGTATCGATACACGTACTGACAATGAGTTTGTCACCATATATCTCCAACACAAGTTCAAGTCTTCAGATTTGAGTTTCAAGTCTAGATCTCAAATTAACAAATGTAGAACATTGATTCTTTTTATGAATTATCTCATTGAAAATACATTTCTGTTAGAAGTGAGAAGGGACGGTTCATATCAAATTAGAATTTTTTTATCTTTTCAAATCACAGAGTTCCAAGTCAAGGTCAAGTCCCAACCCATAAATCCAAATCATATTTTAAGACTTAGTCCATTTGGTCAAATCAAGTGTCCAGTCCTAAAATAGTGACTCAAGTCTGACTTGACTCCACACCTCTGGTCATCACCATAAAGAGGCGGAGCTTATCAGTTCTGCACTTTTGAAATCGATGGACCATCTACTGAGCCATTTTAGAATTATTATTGTTAATATTTAAGATAAGATAAGATATCCTTTATTTGTCCACAACGGGGAAATTCCAGTGTTGCAACGTACATTTTAAGAACAGCAGGGAAAATATGTATCTATTTATTTAACTATTTATATACCTTTTCTCTTCCAACAATGCATCTAAAATGATAACAATGTAAATTAGGCCAACAAAACTGATTTTATATGTGTTATTTGTTTATAGTATTCACAATAAACAATATTTTATCCTATAAACAACAAGCTGACGCATGGCCTATGTGTTGCTAAACCTAATATCTAATAGGCCCAATCACTAAGGTTGTTTCTTTTAAGCTGAAATGGGCCTAGGGATAGGGTTAGTGCACTTTCAGGCTATTCCAGTCTGTTTTTTGACTAACTTGACTCACTTGCGTTACCCTGAATAGGCCTAGTTGATATGCCTAGAAGGTTACAGTAAGGTTTTAGGCTAGTTGCTGATATATTTTCTGCTATCAGCTCAGATAAAAGGACTAAGGCTGCAGGAACATAGAATACACATCCAGGGGCAGGACAGTGTTCAACTGCGTGTTTCTTGCGCGTGCCATGGCGCATGGTCAGTGTGCGATTCGTAAATGCGCTGTACCTAAAAATAAAATAGCCAATAAAAAATAATCTAAATGTTAATCAAATAATAATAGTATGTGAATAAAGTAAACACATTACAAACGACACAATTTAAAGTAAATAAAAGAATAATATTAGTTAATAAATAATAAAGAAACAGAGCGAGGCCTGCACGTGCGTGCGTCAGTGCCATGGTAACGCATCAGGCGCGGTATATAAAGCAGCGCACATTGACAGTCGGTCTGATTTCACTTGAAAGCTCGGTGCGATAACCTGTACGTGAGTGACGGTGGTATTTACTTGTCTTTAAAGCCCAAAGCCTTGTCTCTGGTGTCGGTAAATACACTTTTATAGAACCAGGGCTCTTTCTAACACTTTGTAAGTTGAACTCTTTTGAAGGTTTGACAAGTTGACGACGTTTTCAATATGGCTGACTGGCTCAACAACCTGGAGCTTCTGGCGAGAGGTAAGTTAAAGTAAATCACTCAAATGTTCATAAATGTGGCTAAAATAGCCTCAATGTTTTGTAATATGAACAGTTTGTGCATATTTTATGTATCTTTCTAAACGAACAAATGTTTAGAGCTAAGAGCTAAGTTAGCTAACGTGTTCAACTTGGTGAACGTGGTTACTTTGAGAGATTATAACTTTCACTCGGTCAGTACTTTTTGTAACATTCATAAAACCCACTGAAAATGGCCTACATTTATCAGAAAGGGTTCAAAATATAAAGTTATCACACATTTTCTGGAAACCTGCAGCATTTTAGTTTGTAGCCGTCGAAATTCATTCATAGTTCAGGGACATTTTTGTAGAAAAGATGGCGCCCAGCCAGAGCTTCTCATTATGATTCTTGTTTATCAGAGTACATTTATATTGGTAAAGACTTGAGTTTTATTAACAATAGCTACTTCCAGTCAGGTGTAAGTAGCTATTGTTGTATACACTGTGTGGACTGTGACTGCAACTAACAACTCCATTCATCACAACTAATCCATGAATCCAATGATTGTCAACTCATTTAGTTATTGAATCATTGCTAGCTTACTGTCCACAGACTCCAAAGTCTGTCATGAGTTTAGAGAAGTGTTTTAGGAATCAGACAAAAGGTAATGACTTTAAATGACCTTGACATGTGTAATAAAGTATTTTTAATGCGGAAAATGTAGCTAAACTTGAATCAATTAAGAATAATTTATAATGATTTAGTAGATTTTGTAAGTAAAATGATCCATAAGATAAGTAAAGATAATTGTTAGGGTTTAGGCAAAATAATTAAATTTTAAATTAAAGTAAAAATTAATTTATATGTCACTGCATCAATAAAGAATATCTGATCCATGGCAGATCATGGAGAGGCGTCTGGTTGCAGATCTCTTTTGACTTGCCCCTCTCGCTACAGGCGGACATCCGTATTGCAAACTCTCAACTTTCACAAAAACTCACCCAAATGACTATTCTAACGAGCCCTGACCTACCTTTCTTTGGAGTATAATGTTTAAAATGATGTAAGTTTGCTTTCATAGCCGCACACAAGAGGTGTTAGTGGCAGCCTACTGTAGGTTTATATTTACACTAAAAGCCTACTGTAGACTTATATTTACACCTAAAACCTACTGTAGGCTGTATTTACACCTAAAACCTACTGTAGCCTGTATTTACACCTAAAACCTCTACATGTAGAGAGTCTAATGAAGTACTAAAATAGCCTACACATGAGCCAAGAAAATGTATTTTACATGTAGAGTAGTGTTACAAGGTTCTCATGGGCTCCATTGTTGCAGAGGCTCGGGCTCTGGCCCTGGACCTGGACCCGGACCTGTTCCTGGATCCAGCGATCCCTCTTCCTGCAGATGAAGACGACCAGGAGTTGGAGGTAGGTGATCTTCCCATGCGTGGCAGGTTCCAGCTCGCGCCGCCTGATGAAGATCATGACTTCTGGGACGACGCAGATTCTGGGTACGGAAGCTGCTCCGACGAGGAAGAAGAGGAGGAGGAAGAAGAAGAGCAGGAAGAAGAGAAGAAGAGGAGGAAGAAGAGGAAGAGAAGAGAAGAAGAAGAAGAGAAGAAGAGCAGGAAGAAGAAGAGGACGAAGAAGAAGAGGAAGAGGAAGAAGAGCAGGAAGAAGAGGAAGAGGAGGATGAAGAAGAAGAAGTTGCTGCCCTCCTGTCTCTCCCCTGTGGCTCCTCTCCTGTGGCTCCTCTCCCTGTGACTCCTCCCCCTGTGGCTCCTCCCCTGTGGCTCCTCTCCCTGTGGGTCCTGCTCTGGACTTCCTGCCTCTTGGTGGATCCAAGCGCCACAGGGATGAAGAAGATGAGGACGTCCCCGTCTCCAAGAGGCAGCGCTCTGGGGACAACGATGAGGACGCTGCCCCCTCCATTTCTGCTGGGACGTCAGACTCTGCCCCCTCCACCTCTGCTGGGACGTCTGGAGGCTTCAGGCGCTATGTCCACCAGCTCATACACTCTGCTCCTCGCCCTCCCCCTGTGGCTCCTCCCCCTGTGGGTCTCCATCTGGATTTCCTCCCTCTCAGTGGATCCAGCTCAGACTCTCCACCTCTCCATCTCCGCTGGGACGCCTGACTCCGACCTCTCCACCTCTGCAGGGACGTTCAGGCGGTACTTCCACTCGCCCCACCTGCCCCAAGACTCAGAGTCAGACGAGGACTGAATTCAGCATCTGAGACTCTGAGCTTGGCAACTCCAAGTCGGCAACATTTCCCAGCGTCAGCGCTGCCGACTTCATTTGTACATAGTTTGACTCTTTAAGAGTATTTTTGTGACATTTTGAAATGGTTCAAGCAGTAGATGTTAAAGCAAGACAGGAATACTACCCAGGCGTTGTACAAACTGGACAGACAAAAGTGGTAAATGGAATGAGATAGTAGATTGTGTTGGATCAGTACTTTGAAGCTGAGGACTAGAGCCAGTCACAATGTCCTGCATAGTACACCTGTCTTTGTGCTCTGGGCATAGGCGGGTTAGAGGTGTGAACTACCCAAAAAGGAAAGGAATACTATGTAGGAATGTAAGACACACAACTTTTGAGTTCAAAACTAAAAGCTGTAAAGGATTGATTTGTGAGTTTGAGTGAGTTGAGTGCAGTTTCCTGCATAGTACGCCTCGCCTTGTGTTTACTTTGAATTGACTTTGGCGGCACGGTAGCAGAGTGGTTAGCCCTCTCTGTGGAGTTTGCATGTTCTCCCCGTGTTTGGGTGGGTTTTCTCCGGGCACTCCGGTTTCCCCACCAACCCAAAACATGCACCAGAGGAAAAGGTCCTAACAGGATCTGGAGCTGGTCCTTAGGCGGCTCACTGCTCCTGACACAAGCACCAGCAACACTCAAGGATTCAGCAAATGTTTAAGAACAAACACAACATGTGCAGGACAATCATTCACACAACATGTGCAGGACAATCATTCACACAACATGTGCAGGACAATCATTCACACAACATGTGCAGGACAATCATTCACACAACATGTGCAGGACAATCATTCACACAACATGTGCAGGACAATCATTCACACAACATGTGCAGGACAATCATTCACACAACATGTGCAGGACAATCATTCACACAACATGTGCAGGACAATCAATCATTCACACTTTGTTCATTGGAAAACATAACCTTCTATTTGGATAATAATGCAAGACACCCAAAGACACCTCACATTTGGCATTATTCCTTCACTCTACTCCAGTAATAAGTAAATCCAGACACGTGGGCGGGGATAGGTGGGAGGTGAAAACACAATACAAGATTTCTCAAACATGCAGGAATCAATCCAAATACAAGTGTAAGTCATTTAATGATGAACACAAGTAATGTGGTTACAAAGTCAGTATTGTTCCCTTTGAATTGAAGCAGTTGTAAAATGTGAAGGAGATGTGGGTTTGTTGACTGACTGGACTGTCGCCACCACATTCCTTCTCTGTATCTCTTGTACTCAAAAGTAAGTATGTCATGTTTTACCCTCTTATGTGAACAGTCTCTGTGGAGGCTGGAGTTTGGTTCTGATCATTTGTTTTTAGTTTAGTTTTTTTTTTTTTAATCTAAATGTGAAGGAGCTGTGGGTTTGTTGACTGGCTCACAGCCGTCGGACACTCCCTGTGTCTCTGTTTTGATTGTTTTTCATTGTATACAATATTATTTCTATTGGACTGTTTCTACTGGAGGACAACAGCAGTGTAAGTTTGTATTTGTATTGTATCAGACCGGCCTCTTGCTTCTACTGAGGGACAACAACAGTGTAAGTTTATATTCTACAGTCAAAGGTGAGACATGTTCTTGGGAAACATTTCAAGTCCTGAATGTGATATAAAGCTGTATTTTGTCTCTCACAGGTTCTTTCCACACAGAGGCGTGTCTATGAGGAGCTGTCCATGACGTCATCCACAAGCTGCAGTGAAGCACCACCAGAGGGCGTCACTAACACACTCACAACAAGGTATTCTAGACTCTTCTGTTCACTTTTGGTCCCAGTTTGACTCAGTGATTGTTGATAAAAAGTAGAAATAAACACATGGTTTTGTCAAAGTTGTGTTTTAGAGGGACATCTTCAATGATTGTTCTAATGTTCTTCTGCAGGAGACAAGTCCAAGTCAAAGAGAGACAAGTCCAAGTCAAGTCCAAGTCAAAGAGAGACAAGTCCAAGTCAAGTCCCAAGTAAGTGTCCTGCAAATTTCATTTTCTTATAGTTTCAAATTTTCAAGTTTTTACATCAAATTTCAAATCATCTCAATTTTTTTATTTTCTCTTATTCATTAATACAATATGATTAAATAAAGTTGTGGTCACAAAGCAGAAGTGAAGAGAGACATGTTTTCATTTGTTCATGTAAAATGTTATTATTTACATTTGTAGGAGAAGCATGAAGTGGTCTCAGGTCACAGAGCTCCAAGTCAAGTCAAGTCTCCAGTCATCAAAATAGTGACTCTCTGACTGGAAGTCCAGTCACGACCTGCAAGTCCACACCTCTGTTGGTAGTACGGCCGGCTCTGCCTACGGAAGCTGCTCCAAGAAGGACGAAGATGAAGAAGATGAAGAGCAGACGACTCTTCTGTAAGTCTTTCTCTGTAAATAATGGGATTGTATTAAAGAAGCAGATCTAACGTGTCACCCAATGTGTTTTTAGAAGGTGAAGTACGACTGTGAGCTGTGGATGCTGCTCGTCTGGATCAGAGACAAAGAGCTAAACCAGTCCTGGTCCAAAAACAGACTTGACTTGTGATGTTCTTCTGAAGTTCAAGAACAAACGATGGAGGATGAAGAGAGAGAAATCAGAGACAAACAATGAAACTAGCTTTGACCTTTTCCCTTTGTTGTTCTGTTTATTCTGTTGAACTAGAGGTGGAGATGGACTGATCACAACAGTTCTTTTGTAGAGAAGCAAAGTGACAAGAGTGACTTCTTATGCTCTAGAATGAAAACTAACAGAGACTTTATCAAGCATAGAAAGTGAGACTTAGATGAGTTTTGCAGTTCATTTTTGGTGTTTTTTAATCTCAGTCACAAGTGCATTATTAATACACTGAATCTAGTCATCAGGAGAATAAAAGAACATTTCATTCTCATAAAAAACACGTAAACTAGTATGAATCTATGTGTCATTGGATTCAGATGTTTCTGATCCAGGCGTAAACAATTACAAATCTAAACTGATTCACTGACTTCACAAGTGTAGAACTGATAACTCTTCATTGCAAAACTTCAATTTAAAAAAGCAGCAATTTTTAATAATCACAAGTAAACACAGACAAGTGGGCGGGGCTAGGTGATAGGTGAAAACACTGGAGTATCAGCTGCAGGAGAACATACATGAACTGTGAGTAAGCTAAAGATGAGGGATTAAGAGTCATACAAATACAGATAATGAATGACAGTGTGTTTTATGTGTTTATAGAAGTAGATGATTTTTTACTGATGTGAAGTCATTCCATAGAATAGTGTCATTTGATTTGAATCCATATTTTAGAAAAATCAATCAACTGTGTAAAAACCTCTTCTGCACGCCTTTGAGTCTGGGTCACAGGTGTAGCCGTACTCACAGCAGTGGACCCCGTCGCCACAGCAAATGCCCTGAAAAACACCACAAACAACACAACAGTTCATGTCAGAAGGCCTGGTCAGTACTTGGATGGGTAGACTGAATTGTCTCGGTGTCCTCGGTGGCAAGAAACATATTTTTATGAAGCTTTTATGTTATATTACTGATGAAAATCAAACACAAAAAAGAAAAACAAAAGTAAAAAAAGGTGCAGAGACTTCAAACAGTAGACTTAATCTGAATCTTTACCTTGGTTATGTGTTTCAAGAAAAGTGTAAAACATTGACCATATGTCCCAGAATTTGTTTTTTGACGTATGTTATTTTTTCCAACGGCATGGTAAAGGTCAGTCCACATGTGATAGTGCACACATTTTTCTTCTTTCCATCATCTGGCATTGCAACGCTTGGCTTCCAAAAGACAAATATTGAGGCTAAGTCTGCAGGAACTATACTGTTTAAGATGCATCTCCCTCAAAATATTCCTACTTAACACATTCAAAACTTGACTCTAAAAATGATTAACTTTGGAACACTCCACATGAAATGAAAAAGTGACCCTTTCAAAGTTCCACATTTAATACATGTATCAGCATGTCTTACCCCATTCATCTTCAGATATATCAGTTTGTAAATCACTTGCCCATCTTTGTAGGAGATTTTGTGTTGATTCCTTTGAATTATTGACAAATATTCTCTATAGTAATGAAACCTGACCTCTCCCGCTCAGATGTTTTATAACAGCTCTTTCAAAGTTAGAGATGAGGAAAGTTTAAAAACATGTTTTTGTGAGATGGCAAATGAAGCTTTTATTTGCTCAAAAGGCATTACAACATTATGTTTGTACAGGTCAGAAATGTGTCTTGTCTAAACCAGAATTTGAAACCAGAATCTGACCTGGCAGGCAGAAAATTGTCTTTACAAAAAATAGGCGCAATTGAGACAGCTTAATTGTTTCTCCTAGTATTTTTAAAAAGGGATTTTTAGTGTTTTTAAGCATTTTTTTCTTATCAGCAGAGTAAAGGTACAAGCTTGGAGGAATATTAACAGACAAAGATTCAATTAAGACCCAGGCCGGACTATCAGGACTCAAACTGGACTAGACCAGGACTATAGAATTTAGCTACAATGATTTTGGTCAGTTTAGCAGCAGGTATTGTATTGTTGAGCTCAGCCTTGTGTTTGACTCTCGTGTGTGTTCTTGTGACAGATTTCCAGAACTTACCAGGGATAGGGGCAGCAGCTCCACTGGCCTTTGGGACCTTTGCAGCAGGAGGAGCCTTTCTGGCAGAAGAAGGACGAGTCACAGCGGATTACTCCACCTTCACGAACAGCAGGCTCCAGGGCAGTGAGGCTCTGCGGACACAGGACAGGCAAGGTTTTTTTTTACGCCACAAATATCAAATCTAAAACATTTGCATATTGGATGTACTGTACTGGATCAGAACAGTGAGGGACAATATTATTTTATTATTTACAGTAAGTTGTCCCATTTTAAAAGATGAGAGGTCTATCATTTTCATCATAGTGCACTTGAACTGTGAACTGTCACTTTGTAGTGCAGGGGTGCTCACACTTTTCCAGCTCGCGATCTACTTTTAGTTGAGGCAAGGCCCAAAGATCTACCATCATTTTGTATGTATTTTTTTTATCATCAATTTAAATTATAAACTGTTTATTATTAACATCAGGTGTAATAGGCTATAAGCACCATTTTACTTGAATACATTCATTAGAACAATTTAACAATTAACATGTAGGATTTGTGAACTGTAAATAATCTGAAAGAAAAAAATTAGCTATTTATTCTGATATTCAAATCTAGTTGTTTTCTAGAGTTTAACCTCATTCTAACCTCGATTGTGTCTTCTAAATCTGGTTTTGATGGTCACCATGTAACGCTCAGGGGAGGGGCTTGAGACTTTGAGAAAGTCAGCTTTGGCTTTCGTCAAAAACAAACTCCTTAGTGAGTATTTGTTATGGCACTGCCTGTTTTCTCTCGCGGCTTTTCTTTGTCCCTGTTTCACTCTCGGTGTCTCCGCTGTTGGACACGGAAAGCGTGAGCTCTGTCTGTCCACTTTAAAGCGTGTGAGCTTGGTTTCTCCGCTGTTGGATGAGGCGCGCGCGTCTACTGTGGCTGTCTGGTTTGAAGCGCTTATACTGTATTCCACGGATGTACAGACACGTTGAGCGTGTTGTGACTTTGCTTGAGTTCGGAACATTACAGAGCGTGCGAGCGCTTGTTTCGGGATCCCACTACAAGCAGCTCCGCCACAGTCCGCCTCATCGCGGCTCCGGAGCCCGTGTATCCGTGGCCCTGCGGTCTGATGTGGAGCTGCAGCAGAGCGGGCACTGTGCCAAAAGCAGAGCAGCACCTCAGAACCAAGCAGTCCTGCTGAAGCTTTCATAAAAAAGACTCCTGCTATAGTAGCTCACAGTGGATCATGTGTTCAGCGCATTATTCTCTTCATTTGTACAAAAGACACTAAACTTCACATAACCAGGCAGGGCTTCGCGATCCACTCCTCCTGCCTCGGAGATCGACTGGTAGCTCGCGATCGACGTATTGAGTACCCCTGTTTTAGTGCAACTACACATGCGCAGGTCAAAATGACAGTTTTAAAACCATTATTTGTAAGTGTACAATTAATATGATTTATTTAAAATAGAAAGTTCAAAATACCACACTTATTTATCACAATTTTAAGCAGTTAATTGGGCATTTATTTTTTGAACTAGTAATTATCTAATTCTACAATCATTTGCTTGGTTGAAATCTGTGAAGGGGTGTTGTGTTGTGTTTAATAGTTTAGTTTTGTCTGTGTTTAATGTAAGAGAAGTAAAGCTAAAAGTGATACATTTGGACACACATCAGGTCAGTCTTGCCTCGCTGGACAGTTGAGTGTAGAGTTCATCGATTTATCGCTAATAATCAAGTATTGAAATAATCGTCAACTAATAACTAGTGATCAAATAATGAGTCTTGTTCCCAAACATGCATGAACTGAACAAAATCTGTTGTATAACTCCAACTGGACAGCAATGACAGAGAAGATGTGAACATTTACTGCTTTTACTAGAGAACAGCTGTTACTGTTAACTGTTAACTGTTAACAACTGTTACTCTTAAATTTTGATCTTGATGAGTTGAGTAAATGTGACTAAAGTCAAGTGATTCTGAAAAATCTACACATGAAATCTGCAGATAAAACTAGATTCTTGTGTCTATTTCAGGTACAGCAGCATTAGTTGCTCTTTTTAAATGAATAAATACTTATTCTCCCTTTTTTAGCCAAACAATATATTTTCAGGATTGTTCCATTGAACAATCTTATTTTAAGGCTGAAATAAAAATAGATTTTACTTGATTCAATCATTTATGGTCTAATTTAAGATCATAGTAGGTCATTTGTTTGTGTTTGATGGAAAAACAACTTTGTCTGTAAAAATAGGAAACAATGTAATACTTCAACTTTGTCTGAATTGAAATGTGTAAAACTTGTGGGACCAGGGCTAGATTAGACCAGGGTTAGACTAGGAGTAAACCAGGACTGGACCAGAACTAGACTAGGACTAGCAGGACTAAAACTGCACCTATCAGGAGGACTAGACCAGGACTAAACCAGGTCACACTTAGCCACTTTAACTTATTTAAATGGTTTTAGAACTTGGATAAATGAAATGTGACTAAGTTATTCTAAATGATTGCATTCTTAATATGAACTAGATGAGCATTTTGTGTCCAGTGTGGAATGAGTTTGATGTATTTTGTCTGAATGGTTGTATGTCCTTTATATGCAGCAGGCACAGCACTATAACCCACAACAAATTTCAACAAATAAAGTTTGTCTTATAATATACACTTGTCTTAGTTCAAGCTCTAAAAGACTCTGTAGAAAAAGTCGGACCTGAAGAATCTTAAATCAGACAAAATGTGTTTGTTCCATTGACAGAGTTTTCACTTTTTTCAAGTAGCTCATGTAGATTTCATTTGTTTTGCTGGTGATTTTTCCAGTGTAATCAAACATAACTCATCTGAACTCCTCACATCTAGACTGAAGTGGTTTATAAAGACTTGTAGCTGTCGCGTTGAGGCGTACCTTGTGTTCAGACGGCAGCTCGGAGCGTCGGGAGCCGAAGGGGAAGGGCACTCCGTCTCTGATACAGTGAGTGTAGGTGTAGTCGCAGTCGTAACCCCAGGGACAGCAGTGATAGCCGTCCAGACAGCAGCGAGCCTACGGAGCACACAACAGTCATGACTGTCAAAGAGCAACCCAACACACTCCTAGGACCGAGTGAAAACGCTCTCTTCTATCAGGGTTCCCACGCGTCCGGAAAAACCTGGAAAATTATTAGCCCATTTTCCAGTCATTGAAAACACATGGAAAATGAAAAAAAAACAGCCAAATGTCATGATGAAAATGATTGGACCCAATAATAAAATGTATAGCAATGTGCAAACAAATGAACCAGATTTTTGCAATGTGCACAGCCGACTCTAAAAGGCCTTATGTGTAAGTTAGTTAAAAAAAAACAAAAGAAAAGAAAATTGCCTTTGTACTAATGTAAAACTGCTAGACACCCCTCACATCTCATTTTTTCAATTAGTTGTTTAACCAGATGTTTTATTTATTTATTTATTCAATATTTTACCAGGTAGGTCAATTGAGAACAATTTCGCATTTACAACTTTTTAAAGGGAAGCTCACCCCCTTAACTCCACCCGCAAACACATTCCAAACACAGCAAACTCATTGAAAAGCATTGGGAGAAGGGCAAAGGAGGGGCTCAGAGAGGAGAGCAGCAGTGTGATTGGATTGACAGCAGGTGTCTGCAATTAGTGCTTCATTTTAAGTGGAAAATACACGCTGAGGTCACAGAGAACCTGGAGCTGACATGAGAGACACAGCCAGTTTGTGACTATTTTGACCTGAAATCTGCTAATTTGATCAGTTTGCACTGAAAATGCCAAAAAAAAAGACTCTAAACAGTAGACAATACTATTGAAACACCATATACATAGTTTAACAGCCAAAAAAACTTATTTCAGGGTTTAGCTTCTCTTTAATTGGAAGCATATGCTGTATTTTTACAAAATAGGCACAACAACAGTTTGATCTTAGTTCAACAGCCTGAGGTAAAAAAAAAAATGATTTTATTCTCATGTTCTTCACAAAACACTAAAAAGAGATCGTAAACCGCAGCTTTGCAAAGTGTTCCTGTCTGACAAGATCAAATTTTGATTGAGAACTGACCATACAACTGTGTTATACTTTGATTGTCATAAATGTGACTATTGGGCTGTCACAAACTTGGCAAAACAGGCTAAATATTGGTAATGTAGATGTCGTGATTACATAAAGCCCTTGTTGCAAATGTCCTGAAAATGTCCTGGAAAAGGTTTTTGGAATATGACTAGGAACTCTGTCTATGTTTTCAATCTTAATTCTAAGTTCTATTTTTGTCAAGAGCTAGATTATTTTCCTTATTTCAAACTGTTTCAGACAGATTTCAAAACATTTTTTCTTACTTAAAGTCAAATTATTTGCCGCTGAGTTAAGACAATTATACTTACACTGCAAAATCTATAAATCTAGACTTGCTTAAAATGACTTGACATCAGTTTTGAGCTGTTTTAACTGGATAAGATTTAATTGCTTATGTGATGTAGAAAATGTCACTGGTCTTCAAAACATTTTTAACTGGTTATAAAAAAAAATTGGCTTAAAAATAAGAAGCAATGTCTTGAAATCAGATCGAAACACTTTAAAACAGGGGTCTCAAACTCAAATGGAGCTGGGGCCGCAATGATCGTAGGCAAAATGGTCGAGGGCCGCATTTAAAAATTTTGGCCTGGCTCTGATATATTCAATATTAATACGGTTATTAGGTTGTACCTCCAATATAGAGCCTACAATATAATGACAGTATTTCTTTAGCCTATATAATTCATTTTACAATACTCTCTGAAAAAAGTTAATAAAAGTGTTTAACCAGGGTCACACTGTCCTCCGACGTCTCAACACACGTTTATATTGATAACGATTAGATACTGATGGAGCTGCGTGCGTGTCGCAGCGTGCATGTCGCCACGTGTGTTTTGCTGCGTGTTGTTGCCGCTGTTCCGCTCGTGGTGCTGATTCACATTGCTAAAACGTCTTTATCAACACGTTTCTTCGCAGATATTAGATCAAGTTTTGTCAAATAAAAAGTGGTGTGGAGCCTGACACACGAAGCACTTCATTAGGACATCGAGCTTAGTTAGAGAAGCTCACCTGTGTCTGCATAAAAGAAAGAATAAACATCTGTGCATTTCATTTACGCTGTGACAGTCTCTCCTCCTGTGTTTGAAACTTCTGCTCTCAGAATCCTTCTGTCCTCTGTCTGATTCTTTGTTGTGGAGAGTTTAAAAGTGCCTCTGAGTTCTCATTCATCTTGTGTTGTGCTGCTGCCGCACGGAGCAGCGGGGAAGGAGCTGGGGCTGCGCTACGCTGTAGTGCATTGTAGGACCTGTAGTTCAAATTGTTACGTGCGGGCCGCTGACCTATATGGTGCAGGCCGCATTCAATGTTAATTTGAAATCATCCCGGGGGCCGCAAAAAATCATCGCGGGGGCCGCATTTGGCCCCCGGGCCGCGAGTCTGAGACCCCTGCTTTAAAACATGTTTGAAATTAGGCCTAAATTCTAGAATCAAGCAACTTTAACTTCATTTTTTGCAGTGTGCACATTTACTTTGCTATTTTAAACCAAACTTGTAATCATTTCTAAAGAACCAGTAAGAAACGCCTTGAAACCAGTGGAAAGTTCTATAAACAGTTCAATCTTCTCCAGATTCAGAATCCAAGATATTTGGCACAAATTGCAGCCAAAGTGAGTTTCTTTTTCTTCAGTCATGCAGTTCAAACTTAAACATGACTCATAACAAGACGTTTTGTGTTGAAATGTCTTGTGAAAGCCTGTTTCCACAGATTTACACAATAATATGTGTCAATCTTTAACTGTCAAGAATATTTACTCACTAGGACAGCTGGGGTTTAGAATGAAGTTATCAGATCTGGGTTCAGTCACAAGTAATTAACATCCATACCATTAGTTTGCCTCAATATGTATTTGATAGGTTATAGGGTACTTTATTCGAAATAGCTTGGATAAATGCAGGCTTTTGTGAGCAAGTTTGCGTCTTCACAGATCTGACCGGTGAAAGTTGGTTTTGTTGTGTCAGAGGCTTTTCTCTGTGAATATAGTAAGTGTAAAGGAACATTACAAGCACAAATATACAAAAACGTGTTCTGTTCTGTCGAGCCTAATCCCTCCATCACTTAAAGTGAACCCTGGCTATAATCACATGTTTACCCTAAAACTCTTATAATATCATTACTTATATAAATACAGGACAAATACCTTGGAAGTATTTGTAGTTTTATTAAAATAGTGTTTTAAAGAAATACCTGGAGGCTGCCATTTTGCTTTGGTTATGACATCAAATGGTTGTCTCTGTCTTCTGGTGGTTGTCAAGGTAACAGCCTAGGAAGCAACTATGGCAGGAGCAACCATGGCAACAACCAAAAGCAACCATTTGACATCATCAACCCAGAATGCATTGCGTCTGGACAATATGGCTGCTCCCAGTGGCTCCAAAACAATGACAATTTTATCAAAAATAGTAAGCAGTTATATATTTGTTTGCTTTTTATTTTAGTAAACATGGCCAGAACTAGGATTTAAGCCATATTTATCTTCATAGTCAGGGATCCTTTTAAGTAATTTATTTCCGGTTATTGAAATTTGCCTCCCCTGATCATAGTGCACTAGTTCTGCTATTTAACGACCCCTGATGATTAAACATACTTAATGTATGGTACCCAACTGAAATCATTAAATTATAACTAGCTATAACTAATTAGCTAATGCTAAACCATCTTCCTGTCTATAATACACCGATTATTTTATTTAATGCACCTATCTCTAAATAACTGGTTATACTATTTATAACGACACATGTGTGATATAGATTCTTATTGCACAAGCTTGTATAGCTTAAAGGAACCGTATGTAAGATGCACAACAAGTGGTTTAATAATAATGAACGTGTGTTGGTCCACATATTAACAGTAAGAACAAGCTTCACTATGAATCATGGGTAATATCACTTTCTCAGACTCCCGACTCTTTGTCATTTTTCATTTCCAAGAATAACATTTTTACACAATGTGGGTGGAGCCTAACGAGAACTGTGAGGAAACAAGGAGACAGGCAGTGAAGAGAAGTTTATCAGTTCTGCCGTTTGGAAAAGGAAGTCAGGACCTGTTTTTATTTCTAAGCCGTTTTAAAGGACACATATGATGCAAAATCAACTTTTTTGAGTTTTTAATCCTATTGTATTAAAAAAGTTGCTCCCTCACCAAAAATGCTGCTGAAGTTTTGTTTGTGAGACATCTTTTGTTCTCCCAAAAACACTGTTCTGAATGTCCCAGATCTGTGATGTCATAGATAGATTTCTCAGATCTTCTGCTCTGTTTTTAGTCTGTAAATTGTCTAGACTTGTTTTGAGCATTTCTGCAAGATTGGTTTAATTGCTCTGTCATTTACTTGGAGTCAGCAGATGTAGATGTAGAAAACACACACAACCCTTGTGTGACTTTACTAGACTTTTCTATTAGTTCTGGTGCATGAGATTCCAAAGTGGAGGTGCTTCAGAGAAGGTTTGAAGGAAAAACACAACACAAAAAAATGCATAATATGTGTCCTTTAACTCATTTTGTGTTTTACAGTGAACAAAATGTGAATTTTTGATCGACTTATGCCATAGTTTCTTCCTGAATATACAGAAAGTAAATGTTTTTTTAGATTAAATACAAAATGCTTCCTCATTAAAATCAGCCTATTGCATATTCTTTATTTGTGTCTTCCTTCTTAATAAATCAAATGAAAAAATAAATAAAATAAATAAAAATATTAAAAATTATTGTAAAAAAAAACAAAACAAAAAAAAACAGAATAAATATATGTATGTATATATATATATATATTAGGGCTGTCAGTTTTATCGCGTTAACGCAAAACTATTTTAACGGCGACAATTTTTTTGACGCAAATTAATCGCATGGTTATTTTTTACCATTAAAATGCTCCAATGATGCGAGATTCATAGAAAACACAGAGCACAAGCAGAAAGAGACCTAGACAAAGTTCTGCTGGCTCATGTCTGTAGACTTTGGTAACGTTTCCACTCAATCCCACGACTGAGCGTGAGTGTGTTTGTTTACCTCGGCTCCGTCCATGTGCAGCTCCATCAGCTGATGAGGAGCTCCGTACATGTTTCCACCTTTCCGTGTCTTGATAAAGTTGCGGTCCGTGGTCACTGAATGTGATGTTTGTCCACTCAGGTTGTTGAAAGGATCCAATATCCAGAACAGGCTTTCAAAACTCCGGTAAAAACTTTCGTAGTTCTACTTTTGGCTCCGCTATCTTAGCGGTAAAGCTTAGCTCGTTTTAACTAACACTTTCTTTAATCCTTCACAATAAAGCTTCATAATCTCCAGCTGCAGAAAGCGCTTTATTGTGAAAGAGCAGTGTAATAAATGCTTAGAATGAGTGAGACACGTCAATACCACGATTTGGCCTAATGTTATGGGAATGCATTATTATAAAAAATTATATATAAACATTATTTTACACTTCAAGAATGTAACAGTTTCTACAAATAAAGACATAATAAACAGGAATTAAGCTAAATATATTATTAGAATGTAAAATATATTAAAATATATAAAATAAAACATTTAATTATATGCGATTAATCGCAAGTTAACTCAAGACAATCATGCGATTAATCGCGATTAAAATTTTTAATCGCTTGACAGCCCTAATATGTATATATATATATATATATATATATATATATATATACATGAAGTTAAAGTTAAGGTAACTAACTTTTTTGGTTGTAAATGAGCAAACTATAAGTTTATAAGCCGTTATTGCAACCAAAATGAAATGAAAACATGTTGATATTAACACGTGTCAAAGGAGTTATTATGAGAGGACGTAGTCAGATTTAAAACCTAAATGATGTTTTCAGTGTGAAAATCAGCTACAACACCTTTAAGTCTATATTAAGAGTTAGAATTTTCATGTGGCAGCAGTTCATTTTTTGAATTGGAAACAAGCACAATTAGAGAATTAAACAAAATACAGTGACTTTAGGTTCACAAAGGCTTTAACTTGACTCATTTTCTATTGCAGCTGTTGAACATAAAGCATGCTCTCACCGGGGAGTACACGCAGCAGGTCCAGCCTCCTTTGGGATGTCTGCAGCAGGTGTATCCGTTGGGACAGGTGAAGTAGTTATCGCAGTACACCACAGAGGAAGAGGGGCGTCTCTGCTGGAGCCGGCTCGGAGCGCTGCATGGCTTTGACCTCCCCAGTGCCTCTCACACATCTGGGTGAGTGAGTTACACGTGTATCCAGAGGGACAGCAGTGGGCCTGGTCCTCGCAGCACACCGCCTGTTACAGCACACAACACATACATAAAAGTGTGCTGAGAAACTGTGCGTAACTTTTTCTTTAAGAAGATGCTGAGGAAACTCTTGGTTAGATTCACAACATGTCCATAAGACAACGAATTCCCTAGTCTTTACGCCAAATTCACCAACTCAGCTACAAATGGTTATTTACATGAAAATGATAATGCATTAGGGAAGAACAAAGACTATCACTTCAGCGTCATTTAAAAATGTCCAAATAAACATGAACACACTCAGAAGAAACATTCAAATCTATTAAGGGGTCCTACTGTGTTTTTTTATATTTAGTAAGAAACTAGAACATATGTAGATCAGTAATTTACCTTTTGTTCATTGTAAAACACAAAGTTGATCTAAAAACTGTAGAACTGATAAGCCCCGCCTCTTCATTTAAAAATGTAACTGTAAAAAAGCAACTGATTTTAAATAACAATCTATTATTGTTGGAAAGTGGATATGGGACAGTTTTAAACCATACATGCTTCACTTTGAGTATTAATGTTTTGAAATATATCAAGTAAATACAGACAAGTGGGAGGGATAGGTGGTAGGTGAGAACGGGGATTCTGAGCTCTTGAGCTGCAGCTGAAGAACAAACAAGATTACTCCAACATGCATGAATCAATTCAAATATAACTTTGAGTAAACTAATGATGAAGGAAGGATATATATAACAATGCTTAAAAACCTTTAAAAGAGTCTTTCCTGATCCATTTAGCCATAACTGAATCACTTCTTTGTCTCAAAATTAATTGATATTACAATCATTTGAGGAATTGCATATAACCTACAATCAGGACCCATGTAGGGAATTATGAACTTTTGAGAGCGGGAACACCACGAGGGCTGAGAAACGGTTATAAAAGAGTGCACAAACCGAATGTCTGAACACAGCGGGGCTGATTTAGTAATAATGTATCTATACGAGATGTGAAGTAATGTAAGTAAGATGAATCGTTATTTGATATTAGGGCTGCCGGAGTTTTGCACGAGACAGCAAGATAGTCGCACAAAGCGTTCACAGTGACGATGAAACCTCCTCCCGCCACTCGCGCACCTAGTAAGACTAGACCGGGCAAACATACACGCACGAGGTTCACTATTCACCTCAAACCACCCTGGCCGCCCCCCCCTCAACCACCACCCGCCCTCACACAAGGGTTTCCCCTAACATCGCCTGTGGCTATCAGTTGTGGGAACAACCGGAAGTTGCCCCGGCGCGGAAACCACCCAGACACGGGAGAGAACATGCAAACTCCACAACCAGAAAGGTCCAGGCCCGTGAGCGGGAACTCGAAACCCCGCGAACCTATCTTGCTGTGAGGCCAGAGCGCTATCCATCTCTGCCACGTGCCGCCCATAAATCAGAGTAGCATCCAGAGTCAGACCTCGGACAGAAAAGGGACATCTAAAAATATAAGTTAATTAGACATTAATTAATTACAAAGGTAGATAATTAATATAATATCCTAAATTTTATGAATTCGCTTGACAACACTAATATTACATAGATATTTATTCTCAAACAGAATGTTCCAAAATAATGGTTTTAACATATCTATATTACAACTGAAATATAATAACCTATAGTGACTCTTCATAGTGCAGAAAGTAGAACATTCGTAATGTTGGCAGGAACTCTGGGCCAAACAT
Source organism: Mugilogobius chulae (assembly GCA_038363315.1). Lineage (NCBI taxonomy): Eukaryota > Metazoa > Chordata > Actinopteri > Gobiiformes > Gobiidae > Mugilogobius > Mugilogobius chulae. The sequence goes on from CM076408.1 coordinate 729,311, forward strand.
GCCATAACATAACACAGGGAAGTCCAGGTTTAACAAACATATAGGAAGGTAGATATCAACCACTTTTATAAGAGATAAAATGATTGTTCTAAA
>CM076408.1:731482-883104 GCA_038363315.1 Mugilogobius chulae
AGCTGAAATTGTTTTTTTTACTATCGTTTCAGTTGTTTATTTGTAGTCAGAGAATTATTGTGTTGTTGTTTTGTTTTTTTTAACGTAATTATTTTGTAATAAACTACGACATAAGTAGATTAGTATTTTATATCTTGTTCATTGTAAAGCACAAAATGGATCCAAAAAGGCTTTAAAATAGACACAAATCCGTTGACTTCCTGTTCAAAACTTCTTCTTTCTTTTTCTTTTTTTTAAATTAGTTTAGTTATTATTATTATTAGTTTAAATTAGGGCTGTAGTCGACCAAAGAAATTCTTGGTCAACTAAAAACTTGTCCCATCGACCGATAATCGACTAAAAAGAGGGCGTATCAAAGGCTCTGAAGCTCCAAATATTGCAATCTAAAACTAAAACTGGTGTTGAAATTAGATATTCATTTGAACAAATACAGAAAACATTAACAGGAACATTAACTGAAATTTGAACAAAATCTGATATTCTAACTGTCATTGTGGTGTCGAGAATCAAGTTTATTCCCTAGTATCAAAATCAGGTTGGAAATTTGAGTATTGTGACAACTTTGCTCTGTGAACTTTTGCAAGAAACTTTGCTCAAAAAGACTAATAAGATTATGCAAAACCTACAGTTTATGCAGAAAATAAAAAAGAAACAGTGTGTTTATATAAAAAAGACAGATCAGACCAATGATTCTGTTTCTGTTAAACACAAATTCCTTATAATCTAAATAAAAGAATTAGTCCACTAATAAAAGTTTGGTCGACCAAGACTCCATCGACCGATTAATCGGCTAAACGACTAAAGAACTACAGCCCTAGTTTAAATGATTGTGTGTGTGCTAAGTATAATGTACTAAAAACTAAAATAACATTGCAAAAAGGAAAAAAAAAACAACAACTGCAGCACTCTTGGCTGTAAATCTGACTTCAACAAGCTGCAGATTGTTTCCTCCGGGCACCCCACCATCTGATAACATGCATGTTAGGGAACACTTGGTGATAGTCGGAGGTTGAGGCGCCAGGTGTTAAGTGAATCGCCTCTGCTGAGTTGCCCCAGGGCAGCTTACTATCACTGAGTGGGAGGGGAGGGGTTCAGCGCTTTGTGACTCTGTGTCTGTGAAATGCGCTATACAAATAAAGATTACTTACTTACTTACTTACTTACTATTGTGAATTCCTTGTTATCTCCAGGATCATTCTGATTACTCAAACATGCCGGAATTACTACATCAGTAAATAATGATGGGAGACTCTGTTATAACATGGTTAAAATTCAAGACAGTAGGTTTTGCATCAAAGATCCCCTTAAAAAGAAACACTACAGAGAGAGACCAAATGTTTTCAATATTCTCCCCAAAAACACATTTTGACCTTTTAACCCTTGTGTCCCATTAGAAAAAATCTCATGTTAGCGCCACTCCACTTGTCTTGACAGGGTTAGGGTTAGGGTTCACAGACAGCTTATCCTATTCTAATAAAGGCACTCCATTTACATCTGCATATTGTTCTAAACACAGTTCAGCTCTTCTGAAAAAGAACAAACACAGAGATCAAAGAGGAAATCACACTTTTATAGAGGATTTTATATGGAGCTAGATTAGGGTCATAATGTTTGAAACTGAAAAACAAAAACTTCAAACTGAATGTCCAATTCATATCATGAACTTTGAAAAATAATAAAATGAATCTAATATGTTTTTTCTTGAATGATTATTTCAGGTTTAAAATCCATTTTTACAGTTGCAGTTGTTATTTTTTAGGTTTCAGATCATTTTTTTTCCACATTCAGATTTTGTTTTCAACTTTGAATAACGTTTTTTCAGTTTCACATTTGTGAGCCTGTACTTGCGCTAGGTTAAGGTCATAATGTTTGAACTGAAAAACAAAAGCTTGAAACTGAAAATCCAATTTGAAAAATAATAAAATTATTATTACTATTTTTTTTTTCTTGAATAATTTTTTCAGGTTCAAAATCCATTTGTCAAGTTTCAGATTTTTTTTTTTCACATTCAAACTTTTTTTTTCAGCTTCGAATAACTTTTTCAGTTTCAGATCTTCTTTTTTCAGTTTCAAATCTTTGAGCCAGTGACAGAGCTGAGGGAGCGTGGTATTTTATAATACTTATTACTGTCTACTAACTGTTATTCTTAAATATAAGTCAAATTGTCAGTAGGCTACATATACGTATAAGAAGGCTACTTATGTAATGCTCTTTTCCCCTCTGCTTTTTTTATAAATCTGGACAAAGAAGAAAACACTGAGGAGTTTTGTTTTTTTTTCAAATGTAGTAGTTTTAGTTTGAGTTAAAATCATACAGTTTGTGGTCACAACAGACGTGGGATTTACAATCGTCAAAAAGGCTCTAACAGAGCATAAGGACAGCACATGTGTAAATGACGAGACTCTGGGCTCCGGAAAACCATGAGGTGATTTTTTTGAAGAAAAAAAAAAAAAAACTCTGAAAAAAGTCTTGTTGTTTGTTGTTAAAAACTAAGGTTTTTAACAACAAATCAAGGAAATGTCTCCAAAGGTAGAGAATTGAAAAGTGAAGTGCAGTAAAACTCCCCAACGGGACACAAGGGTTAAACATACATTTAACAAAGTATTAGTGTTCTTGTGTCATTTTATATCTCAAGGAAAACAAAATCAAAAACTGAATTTTGGCACAATTTATGACATTTAGACACAATCTGAATGATCTGCTTCTGCCTTTTTGACCTTTTCAGATGTACAGTTACTGTTTGATTTTGACTGTTTGTTTGGTTTTCTGTGGTTTGTTAAACCAACAATCATGTGAAGTCAGAGATGACTGTTTTGATTTGAGGTTTTACAGTCAGATGACTTGAACTGATTAGGCAACCTCCTAGTGTGATGTCATCATTTATAAACAGAAAGTCAACTTTTAACCTAACAGGTCATAAAAGTTTAAAATGATTGTTAAAATCTTAAATATGATGAGCTTAACTTTGTTTTAGTTTTAGTAGTGAAGTAGTTCAACCAAAATTCAGTATTTCAGTCCCAGGGGCCAAATGGGCCTCCACAGATCTGATGATCAGAAGAAAATCAGTCATATTTTTTAATTTTGAATTTACTGTTGCTAACCCTCAAGCCCCAATCCTAAACTCAGCCAAAGGAATTTTGGACTATTTCCCATAATAAGGTGTGTTACGTCACAAAAGCCAGTGAGGAGGGCCCGTCTGAACTGGACTTACCACAACGACCATCAACCACAAATGGAAGTAACAAAGTATTGTGCTTAAGTCGTTTTTTTAGTTTCTGTCCTTTGCTTGAGCCTTACAAATCCTAGTGACTTTTTCTTTCTACTAAAAAGTATCTGTACTTTCTACTTCCTACATTTTCAAAACAAGCTAGTTACTTTATTTTATCCACCAAGACATCAGATTTATCTATGCAAATGTTGTTTCTCTGGCAGAAAATACCTGATGTAGTTAAACATGTCTGTCTTGTCGTTATTTAATTACAGATGTTTTAGTTAGAAAAAGAAATGCATTGTAAATATGCAATCCTACTCACCTGATCACAGCTTTAACCTGACCTGCTGGTCTCCATGGAGATAGCAAAATATAATAATTATAATAATTAATCAGAATTCATAAAGTCATTACTCCACACACACACACACACACACACACCTGCTTTAGACCTGGTTTAGCTCTAGTTTAGTTCTGCTTTAGACCTTGTTTACTCCTGGTTTAGTTCTGCTGTAGACCTTGTTTAGTCCTGGTTTAGTTCTGCTTTAGACCTCGTTTGTGTCTGCCTTATTTCAGGTTTAATTCACCTTTAGGCCTGGTTTAGTCTTGGTTTAGTTCTGCTTTAGACCTTGTCTGTGTCTGCTTTAGTTCTGGTTTAATTCACCTTTAGACTTGGTTTAGTCCTGGTTTAGTTCCGCTTTAGACCTTGTATAGTTCTGATTTAAACCTTGTTTGGCCCTGGTTTAGTTCTGCTTTAGACCTTGTCTGTGTCTGCCTATTTCAGGTTTAATTTACCTTTAGGCCTGGTTTAGTCTTGGTTTAGTTCTGCTTTAGACCTTGTTTGTGTCTGTTTTAGTTCTGGTTTAATTCACCTTTAGACCTGGTTTAGTTCCGGTTTAGTTCTGGGATAGTCCAGGCTTAGATTTATTTTGTTTTGTAAAGTTTACAGAACAATACAAATCAAACACAGACAACAGCAGTAATTAGAATATCATTAAAACAGATCTATTGCTGTGGAGCTTTGGTGCAGCTTCTAATTGTGCAATTACTTTCATCACGCTCAGAAAAACCTGTTCTTCAAGAAAATCATGTTGACTGTTTAGAAGTAATTGTAAACTTTCACTGGCTGCAGATAAACAGTGAGAGAGTTTGTTAGGTTGTGAGGTGGTTAAAAACACTCACTTGTGGGTAGGGGCAGCATCTGTATCCTTTCTCAGTCAAGCAGCACGTTGCCAGGTCTTTACACTTCATCTGTCCATCGGGGCAGGTGACGGAGGCAGACACCAGACCGCACAGGCCCACAAACACCAGCGCGTGCAGCATCTGAAGCGTTAGGAGGAAACAGGAGAGTCAGAAAGCACAGTCAGGATCAAAGATGTTTGTCTTACCTTCAAGCTGAGAGTGTGAGCTGCACTTTTTACATGCACTTCCTGTACATATAAAACAGGAAATGATGTGCTCGAGTCATGTGAGCGGCTTAAGATAACGCTGGCCCAACCCTTTTTTTATTTCCTTATAAAACTGAAACACAAGTGAAGCTCACAGGCTTAACATGACCTCTGCTTCAGTCCAGACAAAACACTGCAGGAGCACACTTTACTCACACACATGAACCCCGAAAAACACCGCTTACTCTACTTTATTTATCTAATGAGTCTTGTTTTCAGCTCAGTTTAGCTCAGGTCAGTTTAATCAGATGAAACAGACTTGTTTTCAAACCAAAAAACAAGTCTTTTTCGTCATATTTGTATCGTCTTCTTTATTCTTAATGTTTTTTTGTTTAATTTCCCACTTTGGTTTCTTAAACAGATGTTCTTCCGAGTTCATATTTTTCTTTTGCTGTTTCTTTGGCAATAAATCACTTTTTTAAAAAAGTTCAGTTCAGTTCCTCTTTGTCTCAAAAGTGCAGATGATCTAACCACCAAATAGTAGAATAGAGACCAGCAGTAAATGTTCAGCAAGCAGGCCTATTTGTTCATTATTTGTAAATTCTATTTAATAAATTTAGTAATGATCAGATCATGTTATCTTAGCCATTTAAACAGTATATAGCTTTTCATAAATCATTTCTGTGTGAGTACCTTTAGTGCAGGCCAGACTAGTCCGCTGGTTCTCCTTGGCCGTCCCCGACACCAGGCTGCTGTAGCTGGTCGACCGCTCTGCTCCGCCAGGCCAGACCATAGATTATATAATCAGATCTGATATATAGTGCCTATGCCTCTGCCCAGCCTCTCACCTCTATCCAACCTCCTCTCACTTCCTCACACCTGCCCAGCCTTTTCACATAATCCTCTGATAATCGATATGTCACCAAGGGAAAAGGTAGAATAGTGTAAATGATTAAAACAGGCAGCAGACTTTTTAGTCAAATATATTTGCCTGACTTGTTATGTCACACTGCCATCACTTTGCATTGTTGGCTAAGCTAGCAGAAGTTTATATTTAAACTAGTGGTGTCAAATGAGTGTATTCATTGTGATGAATTAATTACAGACATAGTAATCGAGTTAATTTTTTCAATTGTATTAATCTTTTTTGAAATGTTTAACTTTATTGTTTCCTTATGCAAGCTGCAAAGTGGACATAAGGGTTGTTCAACTTGACTTGAGGAAAGTCTGCACATGACCTTTGACCTGAGGGACAGGAGTCAAAGGTCACAAGTAACAACAACAAGCAGGCAAGAGTTATTGAACTGATGAACAGTAACTTCAAAAACTCCATGACCACACCATTGATAAAAGTAGAGTGATGTGTCGTTTTTGTAAGACTTAAAGGTTGTATGGAGGATTTTTCAAATCCAACAACTGTTTGCTGTTTTTCAAATGATGCACATGTGTTTCCTCCAGGGCCACACCCTTCACTGCAACTGGACCAATGAGTTACTTAGGAACACTGAGGGTTTGCTTGACAGTTTAGTAGGCCAATAGATAACAAGGTACCTCGTTATCTATTGGTCAACGTTTTACTGGCCTCATGATGTCCACAGTTTATAGATTTTTATAATTTTTGTTTGGCGTAAGCACATGCCTGTTACAAAACTATGCACCTGTTTTTGACCAAGACTGACAACAAACAATTTTTGAAAATCCTCCATACAACCTTTAAGCTTAGTCTACCACAGCAATGCGACGCCCCCAGTCATGAGCGCAGCCACAGCTAACGCTAAGCTAAGAAGATAGCAAAATACTTCCTAAAGTCTTACTTTTTTGCAATATATTCATATTTCCCATCTGCAACAACAATGTAATTAATTACATTGGATAAAAACAAAACAAAAACACTTTCTCTCAGCATTTTTAGGTGAGATTAAAAATAGATTAAAATTAGATGAATTAATTACAGATCATAATTAGTTAATCCCTTCAATTTTTAATCGCTTGATAGCACGAACTTTTTCTTGAGGCATTTGAGGAAGGTTGGGGTTAGGATGAGGTTAGGCTTATTTTAGGTTAGGTTCATTAGGTTTTAGGGATTTGAGAAAGGTGTGCTAACTCTAATTGTGTTGTGATTTAGGTTTTGACAAAGTTTACTGGCACTTAAAGTTCAAATAACACAGAGAACTTGTGCTGATTAGGGAAGTTTGCTGCAGAAAACATGAAAAACCAAAGTAGGACGTAAACATCAGTCCGACACGTCAATTCATTTATTGAGAATTATTGATAAAGATTCTATATGAAGTGAGTCTGGTGTAACTGACTTTACTGCACTGCTTTAACCTCACACAGTACTTCAAAGTCTAAATGGATTTGCTCAAACGTCTACAAGGCTCGAGAAGCAACAACAGTTCCATAGAAATAATGACAAATCTGCCATGTTTCTGGTCAGGTTTGCGGAACTTCAAAAACAATAGAAAAAGTAAACAAACAAAGCAACCCAACAAACTGATGAGTCAAATTTGTAGAAGGTTTATGTTAGGGCTTAGGTCATGTAACAAGTTGGATTTGGATTGATTCCTGCATGTTTCTTTTGTCCTGCAGCTGATTCTCCAGTGCTCAGAAAATCCCTGTCTTCACCTACCACCTATCCCCGCCCACTTGTCTGTATTAACTTGCGAGCATTCAAAAATTAGTAGGCACTTTCCAACAACAAACATTACTCATTTTTCAATCTGTGGCTTATTAAAGTTCAATTTTATACAGGAACAGGAAGTCAATGGATCTGTTTTCTATTTCTAAGCCGTTTTAGATCATTTTTGTGTTTTGCAATGAACACAATGTGAATTATTGATCTAAATATACAATAGTTTCTTCCACTATAGGTCGTCTTTAATAACGCAGCATGTTCTGTCTTTTTCTTTTGACTTTTTAAAGTGTATTTCCTCATTCTCAATCAGATCACTCTGGAGTCTTTAAAGAGCCACATGTGACCCTTGAGCCGTAGGTCGCAGACTGCAGAGATAAATTAATTTGGTTAAATTTGGAGATTTTGGAAAGCTTTCCCAGCATTGGTATGTGTTGGGGAAAACAAAGACGTGTTTTAAAGGGGACCTATTCTGTCAAATTCACTTTTCTAAGTTTTTAATCTTGTTATAACGGCCTTCCTTCATCAATAGTTTACTCAAAGTTATATTTGAATTGATTCCTGCATGTTTGAGTAATCTTGTTTTGTTCTTCAGCTGGAGCTCAAGTGCTCAGAAATCCCCGTTCTCACCTACCACCTATCCCCTCCCACTTGTCTGGATTTACTTGTTATAATTCAAAAGATTAAGACTCAATTCAATTCACCTTTATTGTCATTGTCACAGGTACAACGAAATTTGTTTATGCATCCGTGGTGAAATGCCCTGTAAACATTCATTCAAAACATGCAGTCATTGTTGTGAGTTCAGTTCAATAATGGCTCTAGGTACAAAGCTGTTTTTGAGTCTGGATGTTCGCGCTTTAATGCACCTAAATCTGCGTCCAGACGGCAGCAGAGAGATGAACTGATGACACGGATGGGTCTGGTCCTCCAGGATGGTGTTAACTCTACGGAGGCACCGCGCCCTGAAGATGTCCTCCAGAGGTGGCAGTGACCTCCTGATGATCTTCTGTGAGGTGTTGACGACTCTTTGGAGGGATTTCCGATCTGCCTCTGAACAGTTAGCGTACCATGCTGCTAAGCAATATGTTAAAATACTTTCCACGCAGCAGTGATAAAAGGCTTCCAGCAACTCTGCAGACAGATTGATGTTTCTTAATGTCCGAAGAAAATAGAGTCGCTGCTGCGCCTTCTTCACTATGGCAGTGGTGTTTGCTGTCCACGTGAGGTCCTCAGAAATGTGAGTCCCCAGGAATTTAAAACTTGGGAAGCATAAATGGTTCAAAACTGTCCCAGAGACACTTTACAACAATAAAAAAATGTTTTTAAAAATCTGTTGCTTTTTACAATTACATTTTAAACTGAAGAGGCGGGGCTTATCAGTTCTGTAGTTTTGAACAGGAAGTCAGTAGAGCTGTTTCTATTTTCAAGTTGTTTTAGATCAACTTTGTGTTTTACAATGAACAAAAGGTAAATTACTGATCTGCATGTGTTTTGGTTTCTTCCTAAATATAAAAAAAAACACAATAGGACCCCTTTAAGGCGATGGATATAAGAAAAGATCTTGTGCTACAGACATTTTTCTAAGAGTGTTTCACGTTATGTTGTGTTCTAATAAAAACACAGCTGGAGTTGAGTTTTGTCTCATTTACACATACATTCTAAACACTCTGCTCCACCTTGTGATGTCATTAGTCGTGTTCAAGATGGTCAAGGCGGTGCAGTCGGCTTGAGGCGTTAAGGGGGGTCGAGTCTGACCGCCTTGACCATCTTGAACACGACTAATAACTGCAGATACAGGAAGTGTTTTTATTTAACTCCACACATCTTCACTAGAATCAGCTGAATCAGCAGCTACAGCTAATGTTTTAACCTTGTTTAAACGGCTTCAATAATCTCACAAAATAATCTCACAAACATAAAAAGCAGACTATTTACAACAAAAATCAAACAAGTCACATTTTAGTGAATTCTAGCATAAATCGGTTCAGTTAGGCTAAGATGGCTGTTACTGTTAAAACTGCCACGTAATGACATCACAAGGTGGAAGAATGCATTTGAGCTATGCAGACAGAGACACCAGGATTACTCAAACATTTAAGAATGAAAGAAAACATAACTTTGGGTGTGTTTTTGATCAGATAGCAACTTTCTAACAAGACTATAAACTTACTCACACTAGTTCATTTAAAGGAGCATGGCGTAAGTTGCAAAGGTTTTGAACAAGGGCGCCATCTTTGGCGTTTTGTGGCACTGCACCCTCCCTACTATCAGCAGCTGAAGACGTATTTTACGCTTAAAAGATTCTTTTGACACATCGTTATTTTCTGCTAAATGTTTTCTGACTTAAGAAGACAAAGGTTTTTGTATGAAAAAGTAAATGCTGGCTATTTTATGTTCTTTTTGACTGAATGATCAGTTTACAAACTCCAAAAGTTACACAAGAAAAGATTATTGAGAGTTTGAGGAAAAGCTTTGTTTTAGCGTGAGAGAAAATTGTAAACAAGCTTTTTACAGGACTCATTTCTCATAAACTAAATGCTCAATGGCAATTTATTACTCTAATAAAACATAAACCTTACCAAGACAAACAGCTAAGCGCTAAGCTACTAAATCTGTGTCTAAATGTGCGATGTACTTGGACAGGCCTGAGAGTCTTACCTTCTAATGAAAATAATCACCAGATGAACCTCTTATTGATCTCCAGCACAATTCCTCTTTCTCAAAAACATGTCCAAGTGCTCCTCGGTCCTGCAGTCGGCTTCATGCCATGCCGTTACGGTGGGCTAGTTGTTTTGAATTCTTCCGTGTGTTACGGGGGTTCGGAAGCTAGATGGCAGTATTTACCAATGATTATTTATTTTATTTTCATTAAACAGCCTTTACAACAGCCGTCCATTGTATAAAACCGAGAGCTTTTGCTAAATAAATAGAAATAATGACGATAATCCAGTGAAGGAGGACGAGCGCGGGAAAATGCGACCCGCACCACTCACATTTATGAGTCTGTCTGCGCTTACAGAGGCAAACTGGGTAAGTTTACAAAACGTCATGGCGCATATCCAGGCAAGTGCCAATGGACGGTAGTTTGATATATCGTAATATTGAACATTTTAACTTACGCAATGCACCTTTAACATAATAAGGACTTTTAAAAGTCGTATTTCTGTTTGAGTCAAACACTGAGAATGGAACTAATGTCCATCGTCTTGTTTTGGCTCGGGTGAATAGTGACTTCTGTTACTGGTAGTTCATTTCTTTGTTCTGTGTAAATCCAAATCCCTGTTGTGAAGAGTCATTACTGAGTCTTTCACGTAAATCCTTAAAAAAACACACACATGGTTTGCGTTTTGAAATAATGACAATGTATTTATCTTTCATTTGAACCGTTGTCCAAACCAAAGGTCAAAGACAAACTGGTTCTGCCTGACAAACTTGTGCAAGTTTTTTAAGCCAAGGATCAAATTGAGTTAAAGATTACAATTGCATTTTAAAATTAAGGTTTCAGTATGCAACTATGTGTCATTTTCATTACAAATGTGCTTTTTGAAATTGTAATTGTAAAAAACTTTAATTAACAATTTAAAAATGCCATCCTGATTTTACAAAAAAAAAAAATAAATAATAATAATAATAAATAAATATATATATATATAAATAAATAAATATCATGAATTCTGGAGACTGACAGCACACACAGACTTTGTGGCTACGAGTTTTTTTTTTTTTTTTGTGGTGAGTTATTTTGACAAAGTCTTTCCCAGCTGCTGTAGTTATTTATATATAGTAGGTCAGTGTAGCACAGCCTTTTGCGATGCTGGAGCTCCCTGATTGGCTGAGGGAGGTCTATGTCCCGCCTTGATGTGCAGCTGACAGTTCTCAAGTTTTAGAATTCAAACTGTCAGCTGCCCCCCTTCCCCTCTGTCTTGGTTATGTTTTATCAAAAAGTACATATTATACTGCAGTTCCTGATTTGTACACAAGATGGAGGCAGTATCTCTAGTTGACTCAAGCCTAATTTAACATCAAGAATGTCAAGAATGGTGATTCTGTTTTTGTGAGGGTGTATTTGGAGAGCTAAGATTCTCAAATGTGTAAAAATGAAAATGTGTTGAATCCACATGGATAATATATGGAACTGTCTCATGTGATGCTTCAGACTGCACAATAAGAATATAAAAAACTTGAATGTACTGTTTAAGTGCAGTTTTAGTCACCAGGTGGCGCTGTTTCACTACATGTGATTCTAAACTCGTCCTACAAATGAACAAAGTCAGTTTCAAACTGAAAATTCAGTTTATAAAATGGATTGGCAAATGTTACAATAATATTTCCCAACTGCGTTTTTACTAAATATATTGTCAATTAAAATACTAATCTAAACTGAACATTATTATTTCAAATGGAATATTGTTTCCAAATACTGTTTGTAACCAAATAATTTTTTTTGCGAACCTGAAGCCAGAAAAGTAGCACGTTTATTGTCAAATTGAGAGTTTCATTTACAAACCACATTGACAAATTGTTAACTAAATGGGGTAACTTAACTTTTTTTGAGTTTTAAATTTGTAAAAGTTGTATTTTCCACTAAAAAGTCAATGACAAATGCTACGCTTAGTACTGTCTGAATAGAATAACAAAGAATTTGAGTTCTAATCAGAGTGTTTGAATGCAGCGCTCTGATTGGCTGTGCTTGGGTGGTCCAAACAACACTTTGTTGTTTGTAAAAAAGTGTAAATGCAACTAAAATGAATACATGTCAATACTAACCACGTGTAGATGGATTTAAAGTGCTTTTTGCCAATTGCAATTTCAAAAAGCACATTTCTAATGAAAATTGCACACTGTTTCTGCAAAATGAATTCTTTTTAAAATGCATTTCTAAATTGCATTAAAATTACAAATGAAATGTTGGTTTTAAAAACATTTGTACAAAGTGCTTGTTACAAACAGAGATACAATTCTCCACAGTCCAGTATTGAAACTTTTATTGGGTGATGTTTATGTCATCTGCAGTTGTCATCGTTTCATGTAAAAGTCGTTATGTGGTCATTAGATTCTTGAAAGAAACAGAATCAGAACTTTCATCTTCAAACGTGTCAAATGACAGATTACACACCAGTTATGTTTGTAATAAATAACTAAAAAGTTTGGAAACATAAAAGTGACTTTTAGTGAGGCTGTGACCTTTGACCTCTCATAAATCTGGCCAGTGAGTTTGTACCAACTTACACTCTCTGGATGATACTTAACTCGTGTTTATTCCAGACTAATTCTAACATCGATGTGAGAAACTCATTGGATTACTGGGCGGTATTTACTTCCTCCCCTCTGACATCAGCTCATGCAGTTGCCGTGACGTCGTGTGAAACTCTCCCACGGGATCGTCTCTTGGCGTAGATTTAAAAGTGGAGTTTGTAAACGTTTTGCTGACACGTAAAAGCACACGTGAGACGGACTAGTCCTGCTCAGAATCAGACGGAGACGTGGCCTTGGCTTGCTTTTTCCTGTGCCGCTTCTTTTGCTTCTTCTTCTTCTTTTTCTTCTTGGATTTGTCCTGTGAAAGACAATTAGATACACACAATAATCACACATTTAGTGATGACTTTGAATACATTTTTTGGCAATACTCATAGCAGTTATTTGCTGATGTCAATGTATTTTCCGGACTATACGTCGCAGAAGCCCCAAAATGCATATTTTTGCACTTTGAGCTTTTCTATGACACAGAGATTGCACGGACACTGACATGAGGCAAAACTACAAGATGCAGATCAAAACATGCCTAAACTCTACATTAATCAGCTCTTAAATTATCACTAAATCACCTGCAATAAGTATTGTGTCCATTTGACATTCAGAAAATTGCAATGTGGTTTGCAGCTGGTTCCACATGTCTCTTTCCACTAAATCCACTGCCTGTTTCGCCCAAACTCCATTAGCGTCTCTTCTGTATAAACAGCAGTCCTTCATTCATTCCTCTGAAAGTTTTCCTTGGCGCTGCTTCTGCTGTAGATCTGCGAGTGCTCCGCTGATATTACGCGTGAAACAAGGAAATGCAGCTGAGTTTTGGTTGTGCAACCACCACACAAACATCAGTGTTTGTTTTATAAGCGATCATGGTCAAGAGAACTACTACTCTTGAAATCAGAATCAGCTCTCTGTCCTGTTATTGTCGTTGAATGAGGTTCATGAGCGTGTGGTTCATGAGCGTGTGGTTCATGAGCGTGTGGTTCATGAGACTGCGGCCTGATTTATAAAATTTTAGCTCTGCACTTGCACAAGTGTGTGCACCTCGGAGGCCACAGTGTCACGTCTCACTGGAGGAACAGCAGCGAATGAAAAAGGATTTGTCCCTCGTCTGAGAAGCGCTCGAGGACACGAAATATATTAATAGTTATTCACAAATTCACATTTATTTTTTATATAAAAGTCGGACTTAGATATACAAGTCACCCCCTCTGTCAGACAATGAAAATAAGATCTATGAAAAGGTTCACAACGTCACCAATTTGCTTTTCATTATGGGAAAAAATATAAAGAGCTAAATGGGGCTGAACCTTGTGCATACAGAGTCTAAAGAACTTCCTCTAAGAATGAGACCATTCTTACACTTAGGAGCACTCATACTTTTGTATACGCTGTGTTGACTTTTATTATAGAATTGTAGCCTATTAATACAGTGTACGTTGAAGTGATTATAAATTAGATACTTACAGAAATCTTCTCCTTTCCTTCACTTTTCTTCTTCTTGCACTCAGCCTGCGAAAAGCAAGAATTTACTAAGGAAAGCATGAAAAAATAAGACAGTTCTTTACAAGTTCACGGTGTTTTATTTCAGCTCAGGACCCAGGAAGTAAAAATAATATAAAGATACACAGTAATCACTTTTGAAAGATAGAAAACCAAAATGTATAAACCGTTACATTATATTTCTGCATGATTCAAAGGCCTAAAGAAACCAATAGCCATTTTCTAAATCTTTTTCAAAGTCTCTGCGACACTCAGCTGTATTTTAAACTCTTTTATTCAATGCATTGAGGTTCAATTAAGTTGGGCATGTTTACATTTTTGTAGATTTTTTTATCAAGTCTAAAGAGGGGAATGAAGTGAGCTGTGGGAGGGTCTGCTCCAGGGTTCATTGTGGAAACAGGACAGGGCTCACTTTAGACCCATCAAATGGAGCGGTACGGGTGCTTTGTGCAGTGGAAAAAGCACAGGACCATAATGTACCATCCTGAACCGAGCCTATGGAAACAGGGCTTACTTTGCCCTCAGTATCAGTCTCTCACCTCTGCTGAAGCCTACTTTAGTCTCAGTCTTTTACCTCAGTTGTAGCTTTAGCTTACCTTGCTCTCAGCATTAGAGTCTTCTTCCAAAGAGTCAGATGTTCGTTTTCTTTTCCGCTTCTTTTTGACATGCTTTTCATCCTGTGACACAAATATTAAGTTCAGTTATTTAAACAATCTAAAGCTCACGTCTATTCCGGCGCTGGTGAGAGCCGCAGCTGGTTGCAACGCTCTCTTATCATGGTCATATAGTGTACATAATACTATATACCAGGGGTTCTCAAACTTTTTATCCAAAGGTCCGAAATTAAAACACGATCAAGTTCAAAGGTCCGGATGAAAAAGTATAACATTTATTTTTGTTATTATTCAACTTAATGACATTAAATTAAATGCTTATAGCAGAGTGTAAACATTAAAGTCATGTAAACATAACAAAACGTGCATTTTAATGCGCCCCTGATAGATATAAATTGTAGTGCTCCCCACGCCCCCAACCCCTCTCTCGAAATAAATTTGTATTTAATTTAAATCTACAGACAGACCCTTAGACCCATAAGCCCTTAAATACAAATATAGTTCAATCTAACAAGGTTCTGATGTAATTCAGAGGGTCTGGGGAATTGTCCCCCAGGAGAATTTTTAAAAATTCAATGCAATTTCCTGTATTTTGGTGAGTTTTAGATGTGATGATCCTATTGTGTGATGTCTTTTGTAATATAATTAAAAAGACATGAGGCAGTTAAATAAACAAAAATACAAATAGGGTCCCCCCATAGAAGCCAGATTTAGGGGCCCCAGCCCCAGATGCCCTTAGCTCCGCCCCTGTAAAACTGGGCTTTAGGAGCGTCAGTCAGACTGACTCGGCCTGACAGGACTATAATGAGTGATCAGAGCAGGAAAAACACGAGAGCTGCTGCTTTTATAAGGTTAGTGTCTGTTTTATGTCACATTCAGGCAAAAGTAAAAGTTGTAAAGACCTCTTCAAACATTTCCGCGGTGCGCCGTTTTGCGCAATTTTCTCCGCTGTTATTTACACACGTTATCTTTCACTGTACATTTTGGGCCTTTTCTCCGTCAATATAAGGCTGATTTGCAAAAAATAAGGATCAAAATGAAGCTCCAGTTTCACGGAATATCACTGGAAGTTCGAAATGCTTCTCAAAGAAACGATCTGTCTGTTAAATAGCTCTGCTTTGACGCTGCACTGACAGTGGCACGCAGCTTCCAGAGAGAGAGAGAGAGAGATAGAGTCCGCACAAGTACGCGGATAAAGAGAGAGAGAGAGGGAGAGGAGAGGAGAGGAGAGGCGAGGAGAGGAGAGAGAGAAAGAGAGAGAGAGAGAGAGAGAGACGTGCGGTAGGGAGGAAGCGCTTCTGGTGGAGAAGCACTGTATACATGTAAACGCAAGGTCCGCTCATGGGTGTAGAGCACAGAATTAAAAATACGAGGGAACGGCTGCCCGGTCCGGACAAAATGGTCTCGAGGTCCGGATCCGGACCGGAGTCCGGACTTTGAGTAACCCTGCTATATACTATATACTGATGCCACTTTATCTATTTATCCTGTCATATCCTGCACTGTGCCATAGCAAACATTTATTGTAAATAATAGTCTTTTAATTATTGTATCTTTATATATATTTTACATCTATTTATTTCTATTATCTTATTTGATTGCATGTTTCTATTTTCCCTGCTGTTCTTAAAATGTGCGTTGCAACACTGGAATTTCCCCATTGTGGGACAAATAAAGGATATCTTATCTTATCTGTGTTTGTGGTTACACACCTCAGACTGGGACAAAGAGCTGCTGAAGGAATCAGAAGACGAGGAGGAGGAGGATGAAGAGTGCTTGAACAGAACAAAAAAAGCAGGGTTTGTCAGATTTGATCTTAGGCATGTATCAAAGACAACAGTAAACTGGCTCTCACCCTGCTGCAGCTCTGCTGCATCTGCTGCAGCAGCTGCTTCTTCCTCTTCTAGACGCAGAACAAACATGACACATGAGATTTTCATAGTTCAACACAGAGACATTATTAGACACAGCATCAGTGACACAACAAGAAATCACTGAAAATTCAACTTAAGCAATCCACTTCACCCTAGTGTAGTACTCTTCAGACCACTTTCAAGTCTAGGTTTCAAGCACATTTGGACTCGGTCTTGTCTTGGTCTTAAGGAGCTTGGACTAGAGCAGGGCAATATTATATTGTTGGTAATAATAACGCAAAAAAATAATACTTTCCCAGTTTCAATTTTTTGAATTTGGAGGTATAACTGCATACACAGAAACTGTGGTGTAGAAGTTAAATAATGCAAAGACTAAAACAGAATGACTGAACAAGAGAACACAGACGAGTGAAAACAGAGTTTACAACTCAAAACAAATACCATATATTGAAAAAAAAGAAATGCCATGTCTAGGCAATCTTGAACATATATTGTCAATTATATAATTATCGCTAGTCATGGGTCAAACGAGTCGACGCGTCAACACATGGAGCACTAGAACTGGCGCGTGTGTCACATGGTGTAACTTTAAGAAATGTCATGTGAGCAACTCATCTACTGTGTTTTGTGTGCCACATGTGTCAACGCTGGAGCGAGCGTTACTGGCGCCCTCGTTTCATTTCAACCCACAAAGCTGTTTCTGAGCATGAGGGAAGATAACTCTGTGCTGCACTTGTGGGGACAAAAATGATTATATGTTTAAATGTGTCATCAGTGGTCAGAGCCTTAAGCAATTAAATAATTAATCACAAGCAAATATTTAACTGCAATGGGCTGAAAGTTGTAATATTTGGTCACAAGATCGAGTCTCGTGTCAGAAAACTGTACATTATTTTATTTTTGTGCGTGTAGAGGCAAAAAAAAGTCACAAGTTTATGTACTTCTATAAAAAGAAACGTTTCATATGTGTACGCAAAGTAAATAAAAAGGTGTCTTGTGTTAGTAGTGGCGTCTCACCAGCTGTAAACTTAACCACAGATCACTGATTGGGCTCAGTGAGTGCTTTACTCTGACTGCAGTGCATTTATCAAACACTTGATGGTGCTATAGAATGCACCAACACAGGGTCTAGTTTGGGTCGACCCAGTTTGGGAAATGGGTTACACATGTTGTCATCTACCCATCACTAATTATTGCATATTTGTGTCATGATAAAAATGTTATATCTACTTGCATTATTGTAAGCTTTATCTCATATGTTGGTCTCTCTTTTTTCATAAAATTACAACTTTTTAAAGCTTTGACTTTACTCTCAGATAATTATGAGATTAATCTCAAAATGTTACAAGTTGATGTTCATAGCCCAGGCTTTTTTTGTTTGTTGTCCCTTACATTGTAATTCTTGGTCATCGCACAATGCTGAAATTCCATCACTGTAGTGACCTCAATACCTGCTCTGATTTGATAATAGTGTGTCCATACTGCAAGCAGAAGGCTTGCTTCTGCTTGGTTCAGAGTGGCTCACTGCCTTGCTCCAGACAAAAAAGCACAGATTTATGGCTGAGTCTGAAGTCCATTTATACTCTGCCTAATGAATTAGCATTTCTCAAATCATTTGTTCAGTGTATTTACCTCTTGTTTCTCCTTTTCCCTTTCCTTTTCTTTGTCCCTCTCACCAATCATTTTTTCTCTGTTCTTCGCCAGTTCTTTCCGCCATCTCTAAAAACAGAAAAATCTATTAAGTAATAAATAATATCACAGATAAACAGTATAGTGATGTGTAGAAGTCGAACCTCATTCATTTTGTCTTCAAAATCAGCCAAAGCACGAGAGCCTTTCTTCTTTTTGTCTAGTTGTTCTTTTAGCTCCTCCCTTCATGCAAAGACACAACGTCAGTCACGAAGAGTCACAAACACAGTAGAAACATTTGGCTGGAGGTGTTACCATGTTGGCCGCGGTCTGCTCAGGTAATCCTGTATACTGGGCCTGAACTCTGCGCAGGACCTCGGGCTCGGGCTGCTGCGATTGGGTTAATGTAAGCCTACGATACAGATGGAAGAAAGAACAGATTTAGTCAAATTCAGACAAGATATTGAGTATGCGCAAACTATACTGAATATGTTTAAATATATTGTATTTAATCGGTGCATTTTTTTTTGATGTATAAAAGTCATTTTTTGCCTCTTCTTGTTTACTATTCTAAAATAAATTATTTTCATTCATAAATAGTACGACATTTTTATATCCACCATAGAAATGAACTGGGGCAGCAACGCGTACCATACATACTGTATCTAAAGTGGACAGATTACGTGACATACATACACATTTATATATGCATACATTTGCGTGGTACACACACGCATTTCAGAAGAAAATAAAAGTGATTACAAATAGGGATGCACCGATCCAATACTGGGATCGGATATCGGTGCTGATCCAGCAAAATTTTCTGGATTGGGTATCAGCTCCATGATATCGGTTCAGCCGATATCATATTTGTGCCTTTAATTGGGAAAAATTAGACTAGTTTATTGGCTGGTGTTGATCAAGAACGTCTCATTTCATTGGACATTTTATTCAGATTAAGCTGTTAAGTTGTGACTTGCACTATAAATAACAGTTGCATAACACTATATGACAAAATGTCTTTTGTTTTAAAAAGAAAGAAAAGCAATTTCAGTTCTTACACTGGTATCGGTTGATATCGGTAGATACTTAGGGCCAAAGAATCGGGATCGGTATCGGAGCTGAAAAAGCTGGATCGGTGCATCCCTAATTAAAACACGTACGTCAGTGTGAAATCTGAAAGCAGGGTTCATACAGATTTTAACTTATTGTTTTCCATAACTTTTCAATGACTCTTCCAAAACAAATGCCAACATTTCCATAACCTTATAATCAAGATATCAAGAGATCGAATCGAAATCATTTGGTTGTATGCCTTGAATCGGAAGATCGAAAACCAATCCTTTGTCAGTAAAAATGTGGTTTGGAGCAAAAGTCAAAGATTGAGGCAGAATATTGATATACAGTTTTTAAAAAAATCAAATATATTAGACATTATAAAAGCTTTTGTTCGCGTTCAAAAAGGCCATTTCCTTTTGTTTTTGAAAAGATCAAACAAAATCTTATAAAAATAAACAATATGAGGGAAAAAAATTGTGATTATATTTTTTCCTAGATCGTCCAACACTTGTTTTCAGTAACTAGTTAATTAAATAAAAAGCAATAATATTGTTTCAAACCATGCAGTTTCCACGTCATTTTAAAATGTCTTTTTAGTTTTGAGCAAATGTGCAAAGGATGTTAAAATGTTCGGTTGCAAAAACAAAAATGTATCAAAGTCACTGTAACACATTTAATTTTTATTTTCTGGGCACTTTTTTCTGAAAAGCAGAATTGTGTTGTAGTAAACTAGCTTCCATCAAAATATTTTATGATTTTCCCAAACTTTTCCAGGGCCTTTTCCAGGTTTTCCATGACTATACGAACCCTGTGAAAGAATTTTGTCCGTTTTTCCTCATAATTTTGACAAAAAAAAAAAAATCTGTTTCCACATTTATTACTTCGGGGTATCAAGACTCGGAGAAGTCAATGGTTTTGAATAATTTTGCTGGGACATGGGATACAGGGCTCATATAGGGACTGTCCCGGGTAAACAGGGTTAGGGTTAGGACGTGTGCTGATCCTAGCTTAGCCTCCGCTGAGAAAAGCCCGTGTTATCATCATCTCGTCCTGTGTTTACATGACTTGTCCATCGTTCCAGTTCTGCAGATCCGAGCTGGGATCAGATGTGAATGGGATGCATGAACGTTTAGCTTTTATGACTTTAAAATGAGCCATGTCCAGAAAAAGGATGCACTACAAATATGCATTTTTGGAAAGCTAGCGTTAAAGCGTTACAAAGCGGTGCTAAGCTAGTCAAACAGCAGTACTCATATGCGGAGGTTTAGATGCAAAAACAAGGAAAGTCTCACCACTCGATTGTCTCGTTTTCCCATTTCTACCACCGCAAACAGATAAAAAAAAGACTTAAAGAATGGATTTGCGGATAAAAATGATCATTTCAGGCAGCCACAAAAACTAGCTTGTCACTTGTTCTGGTTGTTTTCCGGCAGACTCGGCTCGCGTGGCGCATTACTGCCTCCCACTGGTCAGGAGGCTCCACTGTTTAGAGTCTGGAAGCTGATTACATCACCAGGGCAGAGTTTTCTCCTCCACCTGACTGAAATACAGACGTTAAGTCCACAAACATCTCACAGCCAGTGCCGCTGCTTAGCGGTCATTTATTTTTTCAGTTAAGCACGTTCAAATTTTAATAATCTAACAATATACTATTTACCACACAACTAAATACAATTTTATCACAGTTATTGCACAGTTTCAGGCCATTTCACACCACATAGCATCTAACATCAACTTTAACTTTTTTACTTTTTTACTTAAAGTTGGGGTTTTAGTTGTAAATTAGTCAACTTTGTGTTTTCCACTGTAAAGTATATAATAAATGCAGCACTTTGTGAAAAAACTGAGACCACTGAGTATTGTTTGAGCTGAATAATAAAGAATTTTTGTTCTAATCAAGGGCCAAATGTAGCGCTCTGATTGGCTGAGCTTAAAGAGAAGCTAAACCCTAAAATAAGTTTTTTTGGCTGTTAAACTATGTATAGGCCTATGTTGTTTAAATAGCATTGTCTACTGTTCTGAGTCATTTTTTGGCATTTTCAGTGCAAACTGATCAAATTAACAGGTTTCAGGTCAAAATAGTCACAAACTGGCTGTGTCTCTCATGTCAGCTCCAGGTTCTATGTGACCTCAGCGTGTATTGTCCAATCAAAATGAAACACTAATTGCAGACACCTGCTGTCAATCCAATCACACTGCTGCTCTCCTCTCTGACCTCCTTTGCCCTTTCCCCAGTGCTTTTCAATAGTCGTGTTCAAGATGGTCAAGGCGGTGCAGTCGGCTCGAGGCGTTAAGGGGGGTCCTGTCAGATGACAGCGCGAGAGATCAATCAGCGCTACGGACAGTGCTGTCGTCAGACCCGACCCCCCTTAACGCCTCGAGCCGACTGCACCGCCTTGACCATCTTGAACACGACTAATGAATTTGCTGTGTTTGAAATGTGTTTGTGGGTGGAGTTTAGGGGGTGCGCTTCTCTTTAAGTGGCCCTCTTCAGTTTCGCTTTGTTGTTTGTAAAAAAGACATTTATTGACCACAATTGCAACCAAAATGAATACATGTCAATATTGACCATTTTTCGAAAGATTAATGAGAAAAAGTTGTCAGATTTAAAACCTAAATTGTGTTTGCAGTGTGAAAATACCCCACCTTTAAGTAAATTGTATTTTTATTCAAGTAAACTAGTTTCAGTAGGACTTTTACTTTTACCAAAGTTCTTTTTTAGACAAGTAACCGTACTTTTACTTTACTTGAGTTCTGAACTTCAGTAGTTTTTTACCTCTGCAGAAATAATGTTGGTCTGTAGAATGTCATTTCATCATCATTAAAAAAAATTGAATATATCATAGTCCTCTTATGCCAAGTTAATATGTATGCGTTTAGCTCAGTAAGATTGTTGTTGTTTAGTCAGAATTTCCAGTGTGGGCCAAGGAAGATAAGTCTGCTATGTAAAAAAAAAAGTTTTCTCTTATTAATACACTCATAGTTCTCAAAATATAACAGAAAGTTAAAAAAAAAAAAAAAAAGTATTTTCTACAGGCCTGCTTTTTTTTTTCTTTTTACATTGTAAGTCCTTTTATTAGAAGAGTTCAGTGAATATACATTTGTGTATAAAGTTTGCTCACAAGGATTTACAAAATATCAAAGACAGAAGAAAACCAGAGTATTCCGCAGGGTTCACAAGAGTCCATATTGATGAAAAAAAGTGGATTTCTGCTGCTAAACAACCAGACGTGAGTCAAGACTTACTTAAGCTACACATGTATTTTAGCATTGATTCAGTTTTTTATTTAGGAGAAAATACTCACAAAAGCTCGCAGTAAAACATGTTTTCACTTGAGTCTCAGATCAGATTGTTTAAATGGTCAGTCTGAGTGAACGTTCTATGTCCAGGGCTTTAGAGTCAAATAAATTCCACACAAACATCATCAGAGAAACGTTTGACTGAGAGAAGAAGGTGGAAAGTCAATCAGATGAACAGAAGTGAGACAGATTTATGAGAGGATTTGATTTGAAGTTGTCTTGTTATTTGCATTCTTGTTTGTTGTCCTTAGATCTCATTATTCTTTCTCTGCTGTAACAGTGGATGCAACATATTTAGTCCCACGGTGCAGGAGATCTTCTGGTGAACTTGGCAGGACTCTGTGATATCGGACTCTGATCTCTGAGTCACTCTTCACCTCGCTGAGTCGCAGAATCTTCTCGTCAGTCCAGACGCCTGCATCTTAAAACATCATCATCAGAGCCAGTTATTTAGATTAGACATAATGTCGTTACGCTATACTAACATTTCAAACTCAATGTCAATACTCTACATTCAAAAAGTATCTATTTATTACTAGATTTATCATTGATATCTGCTCATAGTTCAGTTCAGGTAAAAGCCTGGTTTAGTTCTTGCTCAGTCCAGGTCTTACCTTTGGTCTGATTGACGGTCCTGTAACAGACAGTAGAATACACTGAACTCTCATCACTCTCTGAAAAACACACAACATGAATTACACTTAGTTCAGCAGATCCTCAGATGCAGGAGTCAGCCATGCGTCTTGTGTTGAATTATTCTGCTGTTGTTCAACCAAACCAAACATCTGGACATTAAATACATTAAACAAATCCCAGCATGCACTGCAGGCAGAGAAGCTGGTGGGATTTTCAAATAGTATCGGGGTTAGTGTGTGAGTTGTGATGACCTGCCTTTTAATGAAATATAAAGATCAAAAGCAGGTAAAACCAGAGCATTTTGCTGGGTTAATAAAGCTTCATTATGATAAAAGGTGTTGATTTATGCAGCTAAACGGACTAAGGCCTAATGTTGGGGCCTAATCTGCAGTCGCTTAGGCCCCAACCTTAGGCCATCACTCTCAAATAAAGAAGGGGACGGCTTTCAGGATCAATAGCAGAGAAAGTGAGTTATTACTAGGCCCAAGCCCCAAACAGGGCGTAGGGCCTATTGTTTCTGCAATGATGATGATCATGAGAACGACTGTGTTTTTCTCTGTGTTTTATCACCTGAATATAACTGTTAAAGGTCGTAGGGTCAAATTGAATTCACAAATGTTGACTTAGAAGCACAACTTTTGTTTTCACTCAGTGATAAACTCTTGTAGTTACTGACATCAGCGCTGGCTCGACTTGTTTCCACAGTTTGTGTCAATGAGCGGCGGCTCTTTCTGCAGACCGGGTGTGCATGCACATGGCCGTGTTAATACACAAATAGTCCCTCTATATGTGGCTTCCAGCAAATCAGATCCTCTGTGATCACCCCAAAATCTTAACTTCGAATTCTCTTTCAGTACAATTTTAATTCCAAGTTCTTACTGGATCCACAAAGCATAAAACATAAATCTTTTTCTTGTTCAGCGATAACTTATCCATATCAAACCAATTTTTAAAGTGAATCAGCTCTCTCTCATCTTGTAAAATTAAATATATAATGTCATGTCCAGAACAAAATAAATTAGTATCATCAGCAAAAATAATCAGCTTGGGGAATGCCACATGAGAACAGTTTTGGGTGAGAAACTTTATTTTCCCATATTGTATTCTATTGTTTAAATAACTTTTGAACCAACTCTAGCCACCTCTCTAATCACACTTCTTTAAAAGTAAATTACGATAATAATATCAAATGCTTTTTTTTTTTGACAAAGGAAAAGATTCCAGAGCAGTTTTCAGATTAGATAATAACACATTTTCATAATAAAAGAAGATGGATTCAAATGTCCAGCACAGTCTTTCTGCAGAATCTGAACTCTTATTTTCTTCTAAAAAGCTCCACATGTGCAGCACATTGTGGTTTTTGATGATTCGTGAGAAAAATACACATCGATCCTTTTCATAAACGTTTCAACACAACGCTCTTCTTGCACACCTTGCAGGAGGAACTTAAAACCACACAGCTAAAGTCTGCGCCCAAAGAAACAGTCGAGGCAGATAATAAAACAACCACACGCACAGAGACACAGCAGTGACACTTCTAAACCACATTTGTTCCACTCTCAGTCAGTCTGAGTCAGGCCTGGTTCAGGCTCACTGACCTGAGGTGGACAAGCAGAGCATTAGTTTGGACAGTTCTGAAATATCACAGCCTCCATTATTAGTGGAAAAAGTAACTTGTATTAATCAAACAACACAACAGTGTATTTATTCTTTCTCTGTCAACATTTCCATCACAGACCTTTTATTCTCAGTGTTGGGCTGAATTTGTCTACGTCAAATATAGAACTGAAACGAGTAGTTTGATTACAAAAAAGCTTTGATTATTTTAGTTTTTTTTGCTTCAATGATTTGCTTAATTTATATATTTGATAAAAACAGCATGAATCTGTGGTGCGCGGAGCGGGTGGAACTACGCAGAACTTCTTTCATATGGAATTTATTCCCGGACGTACCGCTGCTGCAACTATGAGTCTGTCTTTGGAGCAGACTTGTGACAGCAGGAAGGGCAGAGATCACAAAACAATCAAAGTCTCTCACAAAGGACAAAGTTGTGGAGGCTAAATTAAACTGCAAAACGCTGCGAAATGTCTCAAGCTTTGAACAGAATCACACGAGCTACAGATACAGCACTCAGAGTTGTAACGTTATATTCATAGTTTACATGAAACAGACCCGTGTGTTTGTGTAGCTTCTAGCTCTGTCACATTTGGAACATAGACGTATGTGGTACATGAGACGCTTGCTTTGGGTCACTCTGTGCCTGCAGATGTTAATGCATTTAGGTCATTCTAATTAGGGATGGGCCGATATGAAATTTTGGAGCCGATACCGATAATTGCCCCTCTGCTCTGGCCGATAACCGATAACTGCCGATACCGATAGGTATTTTAAAGCAGATCTAAGTGACATTTTGACTTTGTTAAATGTCTTTGTTAGTTTGTGTGATGGTTACAAATGTATTTTTTTCACATTTTAAGCAAACATCTGCTCTCTGCTTCCTCCTGCTGGAAAACCTGCACTTATAATTTAACAGCTCTTCTGAGAAACACTGGCTCTTTTATTTGTACATTTGACAGTGTGACATATCTTTAATATACTTTTCATTGCCTTGTTTGAAAAAATTAATAAATTGATAAAAAAAAAAATTACATAAGGAAAAAAGTTCAGTTGTAGGTCTGATGCTGGTATTTACAGAAGAGAACTGTAGGGGGCGCTCTACTGCTGAAGTTGCTTGATTCTGCTTTAAAATCCACAGAACAACTCACAAGATCAAAAACTTACAAACAAATATAATTATCTGAGATAAAAAATATTTTGTTGATTTATTATGTAAATATAAAGACTGATTTTAGCTTAATTGTTTGTTTATTTATACTTTGTATTCTTTAGTCTGTTCAAAATGGCAAATATGAAGCTTTTAGGTCAAACTGAGGCTGGTATGTGCCCACAGAGAGACTGGAAAACCTCCCCTAAAAATATCAGCAAAGATCAACCGGCTTTTCGATATCTGACCGATACCTCGACATATCGTGGATATCGGCCGATACCAATATCAATACCGATATATCGCCCATCCCTAATTCTAATGATCACACAGATACAATAAGCTCTCAGACTCCAATGTCAACACACTTCCTGCGTCTGTGTGAAAATTCTAACAATAAGATGATGAAATGTGATATTATGACATTAAACTATGTGCAATAAACAATCATTGTGTTATTAAGCAGAATATCCTTATTAACCTTATACAAAATGTTTACAAAATATTAAAAAAGTTAATAGATTACTTGACTAATCGAAGAAAATAATTGATAGAATGATCAATTAGTAAAACAATCAATAGCTGCAGCCCTGGTCAGATACATGGTTCAGTTTCACAGATTCACCAGCAGAGGGGGAAGAGTGTGGACCCAGAGGAGGTCACATGATCAGGAAATACATGTGTCTTTAGTTGACTTTTAGGCTTTTTTCAAACAGATTCCAGACAAAACACGTTGGACTAAAAACACATTTGAGTAAGTTTAGAGCAGATATTTGATCTTTAAACTGAAGAAAAGACGATCTTACAGGACTAGGACTCTGAGGAGAACGACATATGCAGCCAGTCTAGAAACTTAGAATCAGAACCAAAGATTTTAAAGTCCTCCCAGTGCGCAGGGCAAAGAAACAGACACGTTAAAAATATTCTCTCGTGATTCAACCTTTACCAACCTCGTTCCTTTTTGTATCGTGTCACCAAAAAGACCAGCAGCAGCACCAGAAACATCAGAAGGACCGACCCAACGATGGAACTGAGCAGCAGAGACAAGGAGGCTGCAGGAGGGACAGACGGGACAGGAGACTGCACTGGTGGAGGAGAGGTGTTCACAAGTGTCTCATCTACAAAGAATAAAAGTCCAATCAGATGAATAAAAAGCAGAAAGAACATAATCAAAGTCTGCTTGACCTGCTTTGACCCGGAGTGGACTGGCCCGGGACGTCTCTCCTCCGATCTCACACTGGTACAGGCCTGCGTCAGACACCGCCACCTGCTGGAGGCTCAGGCGTCCCGTAGGCTGCTCTGACAAGTGCCGTCCGTGTCTATAGAAACGGGCCGGGAGGGCGGAGCCAGAGTGATGTCGACAGGTCAGAGAGACGGTTTGACCTGGAGACACGGGGAGCACGGGCAGCTGCAGGAGAACACCTCTGTCTGAGAGAGAGAGAGAGAGAGGAGAGAGAGAGAGAGAGAGAGGGAGGGAGAGAGAGGGAGAGAGAGAGAGAGAGGGGGCAGAGAGAGAGAGGGAGGGAGAGAGAGAGAGAGAGAGAGAGAGAGGGAGAGGAAGAGAGAGAGGGAGGGAGAGAGAGGGAGAGAGAGAGAGGGGGCAGAGAGAGAGAGGGAGGGAGAGAGAGAGAGAGAGAGAGAGGGAGAGAGAGAGGGAGGGAGAGAGAGGGAGAGAGAGAGAGAGAGAGAGAGAGGGAGAGAGAGAGGAAGAGAGAGAGGGAGGGAGAGAGAGAGAGGGAGAGAGAGAGGGAGGGAGAGAGAGAGGGAGGGGGCAGAGAGAGAGAGGGGGGGGGGGCAGAGAGAGAGAGAGGGAGGGGGAAAGAGAGAGAGAGAGAGAAAGGGAGGGGGGGCAGAGAGAGAGAGGGGGAGGGAGAGAGGGAGGGGGGGCAGAGAGAGAGAGGGAGGGAGAGAGAGGGAGAGAGATAGAGAGGGAGGGGGGGCAGAGAGAGAGAGAGGGAGAGATAGAGAGGGAGGGGGGCAGAGAGAGAGAGGGGGAGGGAGAGAGGGAGAGAAGGGAGAGAGAGAGGGAGAGATAGAGAGGGAGGGGGGCAGAGAGAGAGAGAGAGGGAGGGAGAGAGAGAGAGGGAGGGAGAGAGAGAGAGGAGAGAGGTGGGCAGAGAGAGGGAGGGAGGGAGGGAGGGAGATACAAGGAGAGAGGGAGGGAGAGAGAGAAAAGGAGAGGGAAAGAGAGAGAGAGGAAGAGGAGAGAGAGGGAGGGAGAGAGGGGAGAGAAAGAAGGAGAGGAAGAAAGGAGAGAGGGGGTGAAACAGGGGAGGGTGAGAGGTAGAGAGAGAGAAAGGGGGAAGGGAAAGGAAGAGAGGGAAAGAGCGAGTAGAGAGAGAGGGAGAGTGGGGGAGGAGAGAGAGAGGGGGAGAGGAGGGAAGGAGAGAGAAGGAAATAAAGCGGGAGAGGGAGGGAGAGAGAAAGGGGGGGTAAGAGAGAGAGGGAGAGGGCAATAGCAAGAGAGAGAGAAAGGGAGGAAGAGAGAGAGAGAGAGACGGAGAAAGAGAGGAGAGAGATAGAAGGGAGAGAGAGTGGGAGGAGAGAGAGAGGGAGAGAGGAGAGAGAGGGGGGAGGAGAAAGAGAGAGAGAGGGAGAGAGAAAGAAAGAAAGAGAGAGGGGAGGGGGATAAGAGAGAGAGGGAGAGGGCAATAGCGAGAGAGAGAGACAGACAGACAGAGAGAGCGAGAGAGGGAGGGAGAAAGAAGAGAGAGAGAGAAAGGGAGGGAGGGAGAGAGTGAGTGAGGGGGATACAGAGAGAGAGAAGGAAAGAAGCAGAGAGAGAGAGGAGAGAGATTGGGAGGGGGTGAGAGAGAGAAAAAGAGGGAGAGAGAGAGGAGAGGGGGGAGAAAGAGAGAGAAAATGAGATACAGAAAGAGAGGAGAGGGAGAGAAAGAGAGAAGGAGAGAGAAAGAGAAAGTGAGATAAAGATGCCAGGAGAGAGAGAAAGAGAGAAGCTCAATATTTATGCTACAGAACGTGTTTTATTTGAGCTGCTGAAAACATTACAAAACACAAAAACAATGTCACCTTCACATGGTGTTCAAAACCATCCGTGTGCTCTTACCCTGAACAGTGATGTGCACAGGCTCCGTAGAGACGCTGTTCCTCTCACACCAGTACTGACCACTGTCCTCCGGAAACACAGGCATGGAGCAGACTGAGCCGCTCTGATCCGCTCCCCAGTCCGAACAGCCCTGGTTGTGTCTGGTGCTGGTGTTCCTCCTCACAGTCCAGAGTCCAGGACCTCCGCAGCTCAGAGACACACTGTTCATGGTGAAGAACTGGGACTGGTCTGGGCTGACTGTCAGAGGAACTGTGGACGAAGAAATCTGTTACAAATCCAGAGTTTGTGCCTCACCCTGAACTCTGACTAGTCTTTTAGATCTTGTGGTATTCAATAACTTAACCCTTTAGACGCCAAAGTAGAAATTCTGCTCCAAGTCATTGTTGCTCAGGGTCTGCAACCTGCGGCTCTTTCAAGACATCACTGTGACTTTTGAGATTTGATTGAGAATGAGGAACGAGACTTGAAAAAATGACATTCTTGTACAGTGTTGTCTCTAAGCTCAGTAAGTACTTCCCTTGAGCTCTCAGCAGTTATTAGTGGTAGGGCTGTAGTTCTTTAGTCGATTAGTCGATTAATCGTCGATGGAGTCTTGGTCGACCAAATTGTTATTAGTCGACTTATTCTTTTATTTAGATTATAAGGAATTATTCAACAGTAACAGAATCATTGGTCTGAACTGACTTTTATATAAACACACTGTTTCCTCTTCATTTTCTGTTTAAACTATAGTTTTTGTATGAACTACAGAATATTATGAGTCTTTTTGAGAAGGTTTCTTGCAGAGTTGTCACAAGACTCACATTTCCAACCTGATTTTGATACAAAGGAATAAACTTGATTCTCAACACCACAATGAGAATTAGAATGTTCTTTCAAGAAAGTCAGATTTTTATACAATGGACTTTGCAGAAAATATCAGATTTTGTTCAAATGTTTGTCCTGTTAATGTTTCTGTATTTGTTCAGTATTTCAACACCAGTTTTAGCTTTGATTTGTAATATTTTTGACAACTCTACTTTTAGCTTCAGAGCCTTTGCCACGCCCCCTTTTTAGTCGATTAATCTGTCGATGGGACATGTTTTTTTTAGTCGACCAAGAATTTCTTTGGTCAACTACAGCCTTAATCAGTGGAGCTACGCTGGTTATATTATTTTTAAATGTATTGAAAAAACGCAAAGGTGCATTACGTGAATATGTGAAACAAACTGATTAGTATTGACATCAAAATCATTTTTGTGATTATGCACATTATTTCGTTTAGTAAAACATTGTGTAAATTCACTTAAGTGTCTGACATTTATTGGACTAAATGCAGTTGTGTCTCTCTCCAACTTTAATTTGGTTTAAATTGGGCTGTGAAAGGCTACAGACCTCTGTTCAAGGTTCTTATTCTCTACTTCCCTAGTCTCTCGATTTTAAGTTCCGAATAAGTTTCAGTGGCTTGGAAAATTCCCTTTTCAGCTCTGAACCAGTGATTGTATAAAATAACACAGATAACAGTTTGGATTTATAAGATGAAGTTTATAGTCTCCACATTTACTGGTCTGGATTTCAAATAAAAACCCTGGCGCCTAAAGGATCAAGAATAATGATTTATTTAACAGGGATCAAATCAAACATTTAAAATATATAACTCATGAGGTGCAGGAATAAACATTCAGTATGTATTAGTAAATAAAAATACAGATCAAAATACTATGTATTACACTGCACTTAACTTGTAATTTGATTTGCCTCCTGTGTCACAAACTGACCAGTTTTTAGTCTCAAAAGTACAACCATCACTCTCAGGTTATGGTCCATTACACAATACTGAAACTGTGACCTAGTTCTACTGTTTTGTCTACATTTCATGTAAATCCTGTAGATTGTTAAGAATGTGCACTATTGCACTTACTTTTAGATGTCTAGTTTTGATCAGTTTGATTGGATAAAAACCTTCATCATTGCTCACAGATTTGCACAAAACTAAATGATACCACTGCAGTGTTATAGAAGTTAAAGGAGGCACTCACAGTCCATGGCAGAGCTGCTGTTCTTCTGTTCATCTGAGGACAGCTTCAGTCTGAACTTGGTATTTAGCCACAGGAAGTAATGATCAGATAGACTCTAATCACACTTCTACACGACACAAGCTCTGACAGCTGCAAGTGTCAAACAGTCACATACACATGTATATACTGTATGTGTGTGTGCATAGATGAATTGTACTAAACTTGTCTTGCCTTTGCCTCAGCATGTGCAAAAATATATTCATTCATTCATTAAAAAACAAAAAAAAAACCTTTTGCTATTCATAAATCTTAAGATTAAATTCTAATTTGAAGGTTGGTCTGGTGTAAGAACACCGAATTTCTTTTGGTAGGACACAACAATCATTAGTAAAACAAGCAAACATACAAGTACAATAATCATTAAATGACCTTTAATACCTGATGAATTTTAGATAAAAAGTCACAGATGACTATTGTATATTATTGCAAACAAGAGGAGGTAATCAACAAAAAACTCACTTTTTCTTCCTCTAGTTATTTTCCTCATATGGGGACAAAAGTTGATAAATAGCTACTAAAACTCTTTAACCACCATAGAACCAGCTACAATCTTAATGTTTTTAGAGAAGTTGACTTGATATGGCCTCCAACCAGGGGAGTAGCACCAAATTCTGGGCCTCGGGTACAAACTTGGTTGTAGGGCCCCCCATACATAATCTTGTGTTTTAATTATTAATCTGCTCTTATTTTTTTTTTTTCTAATCACTTCGAATATTAATTTAATTTCTACGCTTATGATCTTATTATCTCTAGCTTTGTTAATAAGTTTGCCAATTAATATTCCTCTTTAATCAGCGTTTTTTTTGTTTTGT
The DNA here is from genome assembly GCA_038363315.1 of Mugilogobius chulae. Classification (NCBI taxonomy): domain Eukaryota; kingdom Metazoa; phylum Chordata; class Actinopteri; order Gobiiformes; family Gobiidae; genus Mugilogobius; species Mugilogobius chulae. The sequence goes on from CM076408.1 coordinate 763,279, forward strand.
TTTTTTGCCCAATCTTTATTTACTACGTTTCAAAGGAGTGATGGTGCTCTATGATATTACAAACGATTGCATTTAGAGGAACAATCTATCTCAGCAGCAAATATGGCATGTTTTTGAGGGCCCCTTTCTGCCCTGGGCTCTAAGGAAACTACCACCATCTACCCCCCCAGTCCGACACCCCTGCCTCCAACTAACACAAAATAGAATCAAACTTAAGCATGTCTAAATTAGACCCACTGCAGGGCCAGTCTGTCCCACAGACCTCAGATTGAGATCAAACTTACTGTTCATATACATTCTAAGAAAGAGTACCCAGTCAAAGATTCTCTTCTTTGCTTAAATGTCTTAAAGTGTTCTATGTTCTGTAGAATGTCTAAGCAAAGTAAATAAAACCACATAACTCCTACTTTGAATAAAATCACCAGGCATTATGTGTACATAACATGTAACATAAACACGATAAAAGACTTGGGCAGTATTTCCGGCAGTATAACTTTTCAGCCTCTTAGTCCTGATCTCTGACTCTGCTACAGCCTTTAAGGGTCCTCAAACACTGCAAGTGACAAAAACAAGGTGCATGAAGTAGAAAAACCACAGGCGTGCGTCCACATGTGGGTGGTCACACCGTCACCTGCAGCAAAATACTGTAAGTGTGAAAACTGTTCTGACTTCTCTGTGTTTGTGCTCTTGTATCCGCTCTGCAGTGAAAAGATTAATCACATGAAGAGGTTTATATTCTCCTCTGGACAGGCTGAAAAGTAAATGAGACTGAAGCTGGGTCCTTCACACAGTCCAGATCTGCCCCAGGATCTGTCCCAGGATCTGTCCCAGGATCAGTCCCAGGATCTGTCCCAGGATCTGTCCCAGGATCAGTCCCAGGATCTGTCCCAGGACCTGTCCCAGGATCTGTCCCAGGACGTGTGGAGCTGATGCAAACACACAAAAACAACAGTAGAAGTCTGATTTCTCTGTAACACGTGCCTCTGCCTCTGACTGCTCTTTTTTATTGTGGTTTATTTTTACTGTACTTGTGCTTGGTACACGGTTTACCTGGATTTTTTTTGTTTGATTCTCTCACACCTTTGTCGTCTCTTTTTTAAACTTTATTTTTCCTTTTTTTTTTTTGCAAAGGTTTTTTTTTTTTTTTTTTTTGCATTTTAAACTCATTTTATTCAAAGCATTGAGGTTGGAATATGTTGGCAACATTATGGACAGGATTTACAATTTTATTTACAGTGTTGTGCCACAAACAGCTGATGCTAATGCGCTAGCTTTGCTTTGTTAAGTCTATCGAGCAACAAATTAAGTTTTCATGAGTGTAAATGCTGCGGTTTGACACAGGATCAAGTCTGCGAGGAATATGTCATCTTTCTATCTGCTCTTTTCCGTCTGGAAATTTTCTCTTGTCCAGGGTCTAGGTAAAAGACTCACAGGTCCTGAGACTCACAGGTCCTGGAGACACACAGGTCCTGGAGAGACTCACAGGTCCTGAGACACACAGGTCCTGAAGACTCACAGGTCCTGAAGACTCACGGGTCCTGGAGAGACTCACAGGTCCTGGAGACTCACAGGTCCTGGAGACTGACAGGTCCTGGAGAGACTCACAGGTCCTGGAGACTCACAGGTCCTGGAGACTCACAGGTCCTGGAGACTCACAGGTCCTGGAGACTCACAGGTCCTGGAGACTCACAGGTCCTGGAGACTCACAGGTCCTGGAGACTCACAGGTCCTGGAGACTCACATGTCCTGGAGACTCACAGGTCCTGGAGACTCACAGGTCCTGGAGACTCACAGGTCCTGGAGACTCACAGGTCCTGGAGACTCACAGGTCCTGGAGAGACTCACAGGTCCTGAAGACTCACAGGTCCTGGAGAGACTCACAGGTCCTGGAGACTCACAGGTCCTGGAGACTCACAGGTCCTGGAGACTCACAGGTCCTGGAGACTCACAGGTCCTGGAGACTCACAGGTCCTGGAGACTCACAGGTCCTGGAGACTCACAGGTCCTGGAGACTCACAGGTCCTGGAGACTCACATGTCCTGGAGACTCACAGGTCCTGGAGACTCACAGGTCCTGGAGACACACAGGTCCTGGAGACTCACAGGTCCTGAGACACACAGGTCCTGAAGACTCACAGGTCCTGAAGACTCACAGGTCCTGGAGAGACTCACAGGTCCTGGAGACTCACAGGTCCTGGAGACTGACAGGTCCTGGAGAGACTCACAGGTCCTGGAGACTCACAGGTCCTGGAGACTCACAGGTCCTGGAGACTCACAGGTCCTGGAGACTCACAGGTCCTGGAGACTCACAGGTCCTGGAGACTCACAGGTCCTGGAGAGACTCACAGGTCCTGAGACACACAGGTCCTGAAGACTCACATGTCCTGGAGACTCACAGGTCCTGAGACACACATGTCCTGGAGACTCACAGGTCCTGGAGACTCACAGGTCCTGAAGACTCACAGGTCCTGGAGACACACAGGTTCTGGAGACTCACAGGTCCTGGAGACTCACAGGTCCTGGAGACACACAGGTCCTGGAGACTCACGGGTCCTGGAGACTCACAGGTCCTGGAGACTCACAGGTTCTGGAGACTCACAAGTCCTGGAGACTCACAGGTCCTGGAGACTCACAGGTCCTGGAGACTCACAGGTCCTGGAGACTCACAGGTCCTGGAGACTCACAGGTCCTGGAGACTCACAGGTCCTGAAGACTAAAAGGTCCTGACACACAACACACTGCAGTCTGAGATTCTGCGCTGACAGGTTTTCACTTCAGTCGGACTTCCTCCTGCCTGAACTCATGAGCTCACAGCTGTTTGCTCTGACAGAGGAGGAGAGGAGAGAGAAAGGGGAGGGGAAGAGAAGCCACTGCAGTTAGTTTCCTGTTGTGCACAGTCATGTCTGGATTAGAATGTAGACTGGTCGAATGTATTTAAATATGCCTTTATACATTTTAATTCTCTCAGTGACTTTGCTTGAGTCAGTCTTTTGTCTCAAAGGTAAGACAATATCTTTATTTATCTGCATTCATCTGTTGAAATTCTGCTTTTTTCCAATATTGTTTGACTGATGTGTAGGTGTTCTCTGGACTAGAGCAGATAGACTTTACACACTAAAGACTTGTTTAGTGAACAGAGCTCTTGTCTCTCATTACAAACGCTGCTACAATCTGATTGGCTGAGCAGTATCACATGACTTACTGGAAACTCTTCTCTGTAGTTTCCCTCACGCTCACACTCAACTGTACTACTCATGTGCACTACAAACAGATCATTTCAGAATATGAAGCTTTGATGATAAGAATAATAAAAGTGTAATAATATGAGTAGAAGTGCTTCTGTTATAACTGTTCATGTGACATAATAACATATTTGAGTCGGTTGGAGAAAGCTGAAGTGAACATTTAGATGCAGTTATGTGTTGTGATCAATACAAAAGGTAATGGTCTGCTAAATAACTGGATTTTAACCCCCACGGCCCCTCCCACTTTTTCTTCATTCATTCATTTTTTACTACAGTTTAATACAAATCGATACGGCGCTCCATAGTACTCACGAAAAAAAAAAAAAAATTATCTCGTAATTACGAGATAACTTTCTCGTAATTACGAGATAATTTTCTCGTAATTACGAGATAATTTAAATGGCTTTTCCCACATTCTGTATACCCACACGCTTTGTATAGGCTAAGCTAGTGACTTTATCCACAACGTGTAGTCTTTTCTGTGCTAGCTTGATGTTTCTAAATAGCTAAGATGTACTTGTGGATTTCGTTATGTTAAATTAAGTGCCTGTGGTCTTCACTGCAATGTTTACGGTCGACAAAAAGTATGAAAATAGCTAATAACGTGACTGTCAACTCACGCTACAGTTAGTCTGTTGCAGCACTTCTCTTCTTTTTGGCCAAATAAATTGAAAACCAGACGCTGGAGCCACAGAAAAAACTGCCGCTCATTTCTAAGGATGAGTGAGACTGACTGTCAACAGTCAAGAAGATCGAGTTTTATTTAAAAAACCTGCCGATTACCACTAGCTTCTTTCTGGTGGGTGAACAGCTCCACACACTGGCCGTCTTTATAATAGCATGCTAACTGTAGCGTGAGTTGACAGTCACGTTATTGGCTATTTTCATACTTTTTGTCGACCGTAAACATTGCAGTGAAGACCACAGACACTTAATTTAACATAACGAAATCCACAAGCACATCTTAGCTATTTAGAAACATCAAGCTAGCACAGAAAAGACTACTAGTTGTGGATAAAGTCACTAGCTTAGCCTATACGAAGCCTGTGGGTATACAGAATGTGGGAAAAGCCATTTAAATTATCTCGTAATTACGAGAAAATTATCTCGTAATTACGAGATCTTATCTCATAATTACGAGATAAATATTTTTTTTTTTTTCGTGAGTACTATGGAGCGCCGTAAATCGACTCTCTGACATGTTATAGATACAAATCAAATGTGAACCGTCTTATTTACAGTCAAATCAGTTATTCTGGGAATAATCAGAATTAGTTTTTACTCTAAACTTACAAATAAAAAATACTTCAATAATCAGTGTTGGGGGAAAGTATTGAAAAAAGACAGTGACATTTCTTATTACTTTTAAAAATGTAATTAGTTACACTAGTTACTGACCCAAAAAAGTTACATTACTTCAGGATTACTTTGTGTGTATTGACATCGATCAAAACTAGGATTTAACATTTTATTACTGACATTTAAACAGGTAAACAACAAATGAGTTTCTTAAACACTCAAATGAAGTCTAATCAACATTAAACTGATTGTGGGCCTGTTACAACCTCGTGGCTCAAAAAGGTGCAACAAAGGTGGGGACGACACAAGAGCAAAGTTTTGATACTTTATTTTAGTGCCCAACGGGTCTTTTTATTTGAAACAATAATAAATGTCAGTATGTTGTCAGTATATGAAGAGTGTGCTGTGGTGTGAGTGTAAGTTAGTAAGATAACGTTTTGTGTGTATGTAAGGTGTTGGGTGCGAGTGTATGGCTCCTTCCGAATTCATCAATTATCCCCATAGCCACTAGCCACTTAAGCCCAAACCGGATGCACGTGACCACACGCCATATTAAGAGCCGTTCGAATTGAGCAATTGGGAGTTAGTAGTTAGGAGCTAGGAGCCTCTATGCTAACTAACTTGGCTCCTTTAGCATAGGAACCTCTGATGCTAACTTACTGCCGATAAGGAGCTAGAGGCTAGGAACTAGAAGCTAGTGGCTATAAATTAGGGCTATTCGGAACCAGGGTATGTGTAAAAAAGAACAAAGGCGAAGGCGAGTGGCGTGGCTGCTGGATGAGAGAGAGAGGAGGCCTCACTTCTGCTGCTCTTATGGGCCCTGCCTGCGGTGGGCGGAGCCACGTAGGTGACCTGCACAGACAGAGGAGGGAGAGGCGGCGGCAGAAGGGCTGCATAGCGGGCCGTAACAGGGCCTGTCACAGCGGCTGATCTGTGTCTCTGAGTTTTATCTCACACAAGTCACTTTTGTAGATTTTCTGTACTTTAAAGTTATTAGTTTGTTATTACAAGTATTTTCACAGTAACTAAGTTACACCCAACACTGTCAATAATATAATAAGAATTTATTAGGACTTTTTATTGGGCTTCGCCTACTTCGTCCTAAAACTATTTTTAATGAAAATAGTTTCAGGTTTTGAAGAGGAATTGTCAAACCCCAAAATCTACCAAGGTTGTGACTCCAGCTGCACTGATTCTGAGATTTACTTAAGACAGTTTAGTGTGACATTTAGACAGATCTCATGTGTTCCCTAACATGCATGTTATTGGTGCCCGGAGGAAACTCACCCAGACACGGGGAGAAACATGCAAACTCCACACAGAAAGACCCGGGCCGAGTGTGAGTCGAACCCGCGACCTTGTTGCTGTGAGGCCAGAGCGCTAACCACTCTGCCACCATATATGAAACAGTTTACACTAAAGTACTACACAGAATACAGAAGAAGCACAACAACATAGATACTTTCACAAGTACAGCATGCACATTGAAGTAGACTATTGTAGGTTCCATATTTGACTCCACGTGTCTCTGTGTCTCCTTCAGTGGACGTAACAGTCACAGAGGGAGAAGACGCTGAGCTGCCGTGCATCGTTCCTTCAGACACAGAGGTGAAACTACTGACCTGGACTCACAACGAGGCCGAGAGGCTGCTGGTCTACAGAGGAGGACAACTGCTCAGAGGCTACGAAGACAGACGATTCAGAGACCGGGTTCACCTGAGACATCCTTCACTGGAGAACGGAGACGTGAGTGTGAGAGTGACCAACGTGACGCCTGAGGAGAGAGGGACTTATCAGTGTCTGGTTGTGTATGAAAACAAGACCAAGTACTCACAGTTCATCCATCTGAGCGTTCAAAAGCAAACCCCTTCACCGGATCGGTCATCAGGTACGACACACGCATTGTCACTGTGTTTTACTCTCTGAGGAAGTAAAGACAAACATGTAGTGTGTTTCTTTGGTAGTAGTTTTTAGTTTCTGACTTTGCTCAGACAAAGCACAAATCACATTTCACAGCATCAGACTCAGAAAACTAAGTCATCTAAGCAACAGTTACTACAAACTGAATTGACCTTTGGGGACGAATAAAGTTTTCTGATTCTGATTCTGAATGATAGCTACTGAAAACAGACCTGATCAAAAAGCTTAAGACCAGTTGAAAATAGCAAAAATGTACCTTTTGCACGTTGGGATCTTAATGAGAGTTTGAGCAGAGCTACAAACTGTAAAAGCAAGAAGGAGTGAAAAACACATTAAACAATTAAACTGAAATAGGCTGCTTATCAGCTGATCCAAAGTTTAAGACCATCACTCAAAAAATACAATAAACTCTCCAAACCAGAACAAAAATGTTCTCAGTGTTACTCAGTCATGAGTAGCTCCACAGTTCTTGTTAATCACTTCAAACATTCATTTGTGCAGCTGGATGTGAGTGTTTATAAAAAGTGATTGGGAACGTTGCTCCAAGTGATGAAGATGGTTCACAAAGAGCTTCAACTGTCAGGAACTAATGACCATTCTTATAAACTTCTCTTGTCATCCATCCCCAAATGTTCTCTATGGGATTTAAATCAGGAGAACATGCAGGATGGTCCAAAAACCTGATGTTATTCTCCCAGAAGAACAAAAGACTTCTGCAGCGTTGTCCTGTTGACCAACCAGCTGTTCCCACACAGACCAGGACCTCAGCTGTTACCACACAGACCAGGACCTCACACAGACCAGGACCTCACACAGACCAGGACCTCACACAGACCAGGACCTCACACGGACCAGGACCTCACACAGACCAGGACCTCACACAGACCAGGACCTCACACAGACCAGGACCTCACACAGACCAGGACCTCACACAGACCAGGACCTCACACAGACCAGGACCTCACACAGACCAGGACCTCACACAGACCAGGACCTCAGTTGTTACCACGTCATGAGGGATGCTCCTGCAACATCTGCACGTAACCAACCGCCGTTTGACCTGCTCCACCTGAAGCTCCAGCGTTTGACCTGCTCCACCTGAAGCTCCAGCGTTTGACCTGCTCCACCTGAAGCTCCAGCGTTTGACCTGCTCCACCTGAAGCTCCAGCGTTTGACCTGCTCCACCTGAAGCTCCAGCGTTTGACCTGCACCACCTGAAGCTCCAGTGAAGCTCCACCAGATCATGAAGCTCCCTCCACTGTGCCGGTAGAAAACATCTCAGGTGGATCCTTGTCATGTCAGTAACGTTGGAAGTCATCTGGACCATCAAGGTGAAATTTTTTCCCGTCAGAGAATAAAACTTTTTCTCCACCTCTCACTGTCCCATGTCTGCTGCTCCTGACAAAGTGTAAAGGGGCCGTTCTGTGGAGTTGAAGAAGACGAGGTGTTTGAAGACATTTTTTGTTTTGAAAACCTTTTCCCGCAGATGTCATCTGATGGTTATTGCACTGCAGTCGGCACTAGTAGTGACCTTAATTTGGGTCAAGGACGACATGTCACTTTTTGTTCCATAATGCTCAGGATCTTTAAAAAAATGTAGAATGACTGTCTTACTGCGTCCAACCTCTGCAGCCGTGACTCGCCGTGAGAGGCTCGACGATCTGACCACGTTCATGAAGTGAAAGAGTTTTAACCATCAGCAGGACATGACCGTGTGAATGGATGACAGAAAATGGGGTCGTTCTCTGAAAGTGGGACTATAAAGTGTGACATCCAGGCTGAAAATTCAAACTGCAGCAATTGCTTTATTTTTCGGTTAATTTCCATCTTTGAGAAGTGAACTGACAGGATCTATAATGGTCAAGAAAGATGCACAACTATTTTTTCCAATACAGCCATTTCAATTTCAATTTCAATTGCTCTCAATGGAGGATAATTCCGCATGTAACATGGACACCACTTGGAACAAATTGTTTAGCTGAGAGAGTTGCTATATACTAAATAAAATGTAGATTTTTGAGATATTCTCTCTGAATACACACATTAGTGGCGTTTATCCGCTGCAAGGTTCCTGAGCGTTGAAAAGTCTTCACTTGCTGATAAAACTGATCAGGTCCGTGTGTAACTTTTATGGACACCAACAGTTACATTCGGACACCCAGGAATTCAGCTTCATTTTCACTAAACTGAATACAAAAAGTAGAAAAACCAAATGCAAACATATTTCCCAACATTATTCTTCATTTTATTGTGTTTCAATGCAGTATTTTATCGAGTTTACATGAGGACATTACATCATGTTTATTGCTGGATAAAATGTCACACTTTTGGTCAGGATTTAAGCTATTTTTTTTGAAAAAACGGTTGTAAAAAAAAAAGTTCCATCTTATCTTGGGCTGCAATTTTTTAAAATCTTTTAGAGGCACATTAGTATATTACATAAAAAATTAAAACAAAATTATTATTATTTACTTAATGAAAACCTGTCAAATAACCAATGGTCAAAACGGCCCCACTTTCAGAGAATGACCCAATGAGAAATTGCAGCTGTTTTTGGCTTTTGAACAAGTAATAAACAACCTATTTCAGTGTATATTTCCAAATATATAACACAGTATAAAGTAAATACTTTTGTCTCACTCTCTCTTCTTGCTGTTGCATATTGTAGCTGTAAAACCTCATGAAGACCCAAATGTGCAAAATTCTAGCAACTTTTCAACTGGTCTTCAGATTGTGATCAGGCCTGACAAGCCTGTTCAAACTGGATTTCACACTGATGTTTTTCTTTCACAGGTAAACCAGAGGACACATCCACACTGGGGACAGCACAGACGATTGGACTGGGATGTTTTGGACTGGTGCTTCTTGTGCCTTTTGTTTTATGCATAAAACAAGTCCGAAAAAAGAAATTGTTTTCATGGACAAAGCATTTCTATTCAAAAATAACAATCAAAGCTTCCTCTTCACAATCTTCAGCCTCACATTGACCAAAAGGTTCAGAGAGTCAGAACATGGACTGAGCTCAGGACACTGCAAACCCTGTCGCTTCACAAAATACTCTGTTTCAGACTGGAACTCACAGCCGGACTATGAGCTGTTCAGTTCAGTAACAAGCCACGAGAAGATGGACAGAACTTAGCAAAAGATAATGGCAGCTACTGAAATGTCTGCAGGTTTTGTTTGTCTTTATGAAGGCACAGAGTAGATTTGACTGGTATGCATTTGCAGATTTATAGTGCGTTCCAGCATTACCTTTACAGTCATGAGACAATTTAAGTAAGAAAAAAGCTTGAAAATCCCCCAAACAGCCAAAAATACAAACCTCTTTATGTCGACTGATCAACTCGGACATTGCTGTTACATTTAGAGTTTGTAAAACATCGCCAGAGAGTGAATTTGGGATTTGTTTACATTAGTTTTGTGTAGCTGTTAGCAACATTAGCATTGCAGCTAGAGTGACCAGATTTTCAAAATTAAAAACTGGAACACACACGAGTGTTTGTGGATATATATGAGTTCATTCTTATGCATTTAGTCCTTTCATTCACACTCGATTAGATTCTCTAATACCTCTGTCAGTGTAAAGTCAAGTATTTTTTGTTGTATTTTGGTTATTTTTGAGCACGAACCAGCAATATATTCCTCCCTTCACTGTTGGGAAGTGTCAAAGTGGTCTCAAATCAGGACAACTGGGACATGTCTTGTGTGAAATTCAAATCAAATCAATTTATTTTGTATAGCCCAAAATCACAACAACAGTCGTCTCTGAGGACTTCCCAAGATTATTAATTTTAGCAAAGGAAATCAAAATAAAACAATACATATTCAATGAAACATTTGATCAAGCATGTCAAAGCAGATTATTAGTAGAGCAGATGAATGACTAGGCTTGTTTAAGCAGCAAAAATCTCCGTCTGGACTGCGGACGAGAGTTGACGGATGACGCTGAGGGGAGGGGAGAAATCTGAAAGGCACCGTGGACACTTCTCCAGCGCGAGAACTGCCAGACAGCCTGAGATCACGTGTTGTACTGAATAAAACCTCATACAACTGTGTAAATGCTTCTGTTTCCCTCACACACCTTGAACTGACAAGGATATCACCAGCGCAGTGAATAAAGAGCTGAAAAATAAAGTTTCTACAGGTTTGAGCTGTGTCTGTAAAGAAATTATTTTTAGCTCATCAGTGTCACATTAATAATGCTGTCTGTGTTGTGCAACATCCTGAGACTTTTCTGTCAGATTTGAAGTCTCAAACGTAAACTGAAGAGACGAGGAGAGAGGAGGAGGAACTGCACAGCGTCACGTTTCTGATCCAAACAGATCTGATCCAATCAGCGGTCAATCCACGCGTGTTCACTGCACTTCATTTCCCAGCATGCATTTGGGTTTTGTAGTCATGCAGGCGGTGCATTTGCTTTTTCTGGATTCACCGACGACGACGGCGCCGGTGTGGTGTCGAAACAAGCTCCCCATCGAGACGTGCACCCCTCACTAGCTTTTGTGACTGTGCGTGACGTAGCAAGCTTCCCGCGGTAAATAGTTTACAATTAATTCGGTTAAATTTAGGCATAATTCGAAGGCTAAGGTTAGGATTGGGGCTTGGGTGAGGGTTAGCAAAAGTAATATGAAAATAAAAAAATATTAATAATTTTCTAGCACTAACTTTAAACAAGGGGGTTCCCATCTCGACGGGGAGTGCCATCTCGACGTTACACCGGCACTCGGATTGATCTCTCGAGATTACCGGGACCTACGTAGCGCTGTCGTCAGACCCCGACCCCCCTTACCGCCTGCGTCCACCTCGTCCGCCTTCACCGCCTGGCTCTGCTTAAACAAGCCTATTGTCCAGAGCATCCCCTGTCCTTAGACCCTCCTTCTGTCCTTAGACCCTCCTTCTGTCCTTAGACCCTCCTTCTGTCCTTAGACCCTCCTTCTTCTTAGACCTCCTTCTGTCCTTAGACCTCCTTCTGTCCTTAGACCCTCCTTCTGTCCTTAGACTCTCCTTCTGTCCTTAGACCCTCCTTCTGTCCTTAGACCTCCTTCTGTCCTTAGACCCTCCTTCTGTCCTTAGACCCTCCTTCTGTCCTTAGACCCTCCTTCTGTCCTTAGACTCCTTCTGTCCTTAGTCCTCCTTCTGTCCTTAGACCCTCCTTCTGTCCTTAGACCCTCCTTCTGTCCTTAGACCCTCCTTCTGTCCTTAGACCTCCTTCTGTCCTTAGACTCTCCTTCTGTCCTTAGACCCTCCTTCTGTCCTTAGACTCTCCTTCTGTCCTTAGTTCCTCCTTCTGTCCTTAGACCCTCCTTCTGTCCTTAGACCCTCCTTCTGTCCTTAGACCCTCCTTCTGTCCTTAGACTCTCCTTCTGTCCTTAGACCCTCCTTCTGTCCTTAGTCCCTCCTTCTGTCCTTAGACTCTCCTTCTGTCCTTAGACCCTCCTTCTGTCCTTAGACCCTCCTTCTGTCCTTAGACCCTCCTTCTGTCCTTAGACTCTCCTTCTGTCCTTAGACCCTCCTTCTGTCCTTAGACCCTCCTTTTGTCCTTAGACCCTCCTTCTGTCCTTAGACCCTCCTTCTGTCCTTAAACTCTCCTTCTGTCCTTAGTTCCTCCTTCTCGGCAGGAAAAACAAAAACCTAAGGGAAAAAGAGAAACCTGGAGGAGAACCACAGTGAAGAAGAGATCCACTCCCATGGACGGACAGGCTGTAGATGTAACTAAGACTAAAGTTATTGAGTTTATGTTTGTAGAGCCAGAGTCCATAAGCAGAGGGAAACGACTCGTCTAGCAGGATCAGGACAGGCCAATCCTGGAGAGGAAGGTGGGGCGGAGGTTCAGGCATCAGTGGTCCGGCCCACGTCACTGGAACAGCAGCATCTGAAACAGTTACACTCCCCGAGAGGGAAGTGGGACAGGGGACAACGAGTGAAGAGCAAAGAACAGACTAGAGATGAACTGTAGTTTATTATTCTTTACAAGAAAGGCAGAAGTGAGAGGATAGTGCTCAAGTTGTAATACTTTCCCCAGTATATTTGCTCCTAGGGCAGCCTGACTAGAACTGTGGGTTTAGAGTCTGTTCCTAGCTGACCTGACCATAAGCTAATCCGAAACAACAACAGTCATCTCTGAGGACTTCTCAAGATTATTAATTTTAGCAAAGGAAATAAAAATAAAACAATACATATTCAGTGAAACATTTGATCAAGCAAGTCAAAGCAGATCATTAGTAGAGCAGATGAATGATTGTCCAGAGCATCCCCTGTCCTTAGACCCTCTTTCTCGGCAAGGAAAATTGGGACAAATCAATGGTTTTGAAAACATTTGCTGGGACATGGGACACAGGGCTTAAAATAGGGACTGACCCGAGTAAATAGGGACGTCTGGTAACCCTAATTGCAGCACATAACAGCAGGTTTGTAACGACAAATTGTAACGACAGAAGCTCATAAGCGGCGCAGGAGCAGAGTCACAGAGGAGAGTGAACTGTAGAGACAAACTAAAGAGAAAATAACTCAGGTACAAACAACAGTGATGCTGTCGGAGGTTTATCTTTCTCAAAACGCAGAGCACTGCCATGTTCCATTTTCTACCTTGGACGCTGAAAATCTCTTCGAGTATCTGAGTAGGAACTCCGAGTGGGAATTTACAAGTCGGAACTCAGAAGATCCGAGTTCTGAGTACCACTAGAACACACTCTTATCTCTCCATGTTTCCAGACAAAAGGGGCTCTTCACTTTCTAATTCAGTGTTTACCCAACCTTTTTAGAATCATGGCACACTTTGGGCCTTAAATATTTTCCCCAGCACACAATCCTTTAAAATATGGCCAAATTTGTAAAACTAAATGGTTTATTTTTGTACAACTTTTTCATGACAATGGAACTGTAACTTTTCAAGTGGAGTTGTTGCTTTTTGTACTGCTGAGCTAACTTATTACAGTATCTATATGTTTAATGGATATATGGACATATTATTCCTGTTGCAGAAAAGAGCTGTAAGAATCATCAGCGGATCTGAATGTGCTTCGACAAATCCATTATTTCTACAGCTAAAGACTTTGAAATTCAATGACTTAGTAGAAAACTCTGTATGTTAAAGGTCATGTATAAAGTGCAACAAAAAACTTAACCTGCTAATCTACAAAGACTGTTTACCAAAAGAGAAAGGAACTGAAATCTTGTAAACATGACAAGACTTAGTACTTGCTGTTGTTCACTGTTAGTTATTCTAATAATATGAATTGTTTCTATCATCTGTAAGTAGCCGTATGTCACTTTAAAATAGTCAGAACTGTAAAGATTACTTGGAAAAAAAAGAGGCAGATATATTATACATTTATAACTTCCTTCTGCTCGGAAACTTTATGTTAACAAAATCAAAACATTGTTTTTTATGTTTACTCTACATGAATGAAATAAACTAAATAAATGAAAAATCCAATCTATGTGAGCAGAGAGAAACAGAAGGGGCCCACACAAGCATGTCCATTTTGTTTGTGAGATTGATCGTAGTACTCCGCCTCCTTTGCTATATTCACGATCACGTCGGAAGATTTTATAGCCCGGTACATCAATAGCAGTGTTTGCTGTAGAAGGCTTCAGCCATGTCTCAGAAAGGCACAGGAAGTCTAGATTAGAGACAGAAGCTTTTTCTCACTTGTGCGGAGTCAAGTCTGTCTTTGGACCAGGGTTGGTTCAGACCAGCAGCATCCACAGCCCACAGTCACAGGCCTTTTTAGGACGAGGTTACTGTATATCAGAGTGCCCAGAGTGACTTTTATTCTTTGATCAAGGTTAAGCCAAGACAGAGTGGAGTACTTTTGTTTTCTGCTTGTTTTCATTGAAAAACCAAGGACCATTCTCGCTGATTTGTTTTGAGCAATTTGTAATTTGGCCAGATCTTTTTGAGCTGCTGAAGACCAGACTTCTGAACAATAAGACAAGTGACATAATATGAATGACTTTGTGACTACTTCTAACATATTGACAATATTTCTTTGTGACAGCAATACCTCTACCCATTTTGTTTACAAGTGTGTTTATATGTTCTGTCCAGGACAGGTGACAATCAATGACCAAACCCAACAGTTTGGCTTTGATTACTTGTTGTATGCTCTCCCCAGCAATATTGAAGTTTAGTTTGTTAGATTCATGGGCTAGCTTTTGTTTTGAACCAATAATCATACTCTTTGTTTTCTTATTTCCTTTCAGCCACTCATACAACTGGCTAAGTTCTTCAGATAAAACATCATTCATTTTGTTAAATGAATTTGTAGCATAATAAACAGTTGCATCATCTGCGTAAACTGTCATTAATGATTTTTTTAACAATTAACGTCAAATTATGAATGAAAACAGAAAATAAAAGCTTCCTTGTGGAAGCCCACATAATAAACTACTACTGTCAGAAGAACAGCTATAGGACAAAAACCCTCTGAGTTCTATGAGAGAGAGAAGTGTGGATTAGTGCAACAGCAGAGGGACTAAAGCCATAGCTTTTTCACTTTTTCAATTCCACTATGATGGTCTATTACATCAGAGCCTCCCTGTGTGCATGTTGAAACATGGTCATTAAAGGTGGGGGAGGGGATTTTCACATTGAAAACACATTTAGTATTGAAATCTGACAGTTTTCTCTCATAGAACCTTCAACAGATTGTTAATATCAATATGTATTAAGTTTTTGTTGCAATTTGGACTTAAAAACCTCTTTCTTTCTCTTTTAAAGTGAAACTGGAGAAGACCACTCAAGCTCAGCCAATCAAAACGCTGCATTCTGCTCCTGATTAGAACCACAATTCTTTATTATTCCAATCAGAGAGTACTCTGTGGGCTCATTTTAACACAAGCTGCATTTATCATCGACTTTTTAGGAGAAAACACAAAGTTTACTTATTTACAACTAAACAAGTTGGATTCCCAAACTTTAAATCATTTGTATCAAAATAATTACACATTACACAGCTGGGATTGATTCTTCTGAAATATGTATTCAAAACAAATGACACTATTCTGTGTTTTAACTTCAAATCAATCAAACAAAATCATCTACTTCTATAAACACATAAAACACACTGTCATTCATTATCTGGTTGTATTTTAGCAAAACTCTAAATCCCTAAAGAGAGTCTCATCTTTAGTTTACTCACAGTTCATGTATGTTTTCCTGCAGCTGAAACTCCAGTGTTTTCACCTATCACCTAGCCCCACCCAGCTAGTAAAAATACTAATTACTAAAATTTTGATTCTAGAGCAAATGAAGTCACTCTTGTCACTTTGCTTCTCTACAAAAGAACTGTTGTGATCAGTCCATCTCCACCTCTAGTTCAACAGAATAAACAGAACAACAAAGGGAAAAGGTCAAAGCTAGTTTCATTGTTTGTCTTTGATTTCTCTCTCTTCATCCCTCCATCGTTTGTTCTTGAACTTCAGAAGAACATCACAAGTCAAGTCTGTTTTTGGACCAGGACTGGTTTAGCTCTTTGTCTCTGATCCAGACGAGCAGCATCCACAGCTCACAGTCGTACTTCACCTTCTAAAAACACATTGGGTGACACGTTAGATCTGCTTCTTTAATACAATCCCATTATTTACAGAGAAAGACTTACAGAAGAGTCGTCTGCTCTTCATCTTCTTCATCTTCATCCTTCTTGGAGCAGCTTCCGTAGGCAGAGCCGGCCGTACGACGAACAGAGGTGTGGACTTGCAGCTCGTGACTGGACTCCAGTCAGAGAGTCACTATTTTGATGACTGGAGACTTGACTTGATAAGATGGACTAAGACTTGGGACTTGACTTGGAGCTCTGTGACCTGAGACCACTTCATGCTTCTCCTACAAATGTAAATAATAACATTTTACATGAACAAATGAAAACATGTCTCTCTTCACTTCTGCTTTGTGACCACAACTTTATTTTAAATCAATAATTTTATTAAATGAATAAGAGAAAATTAAAAATTGAGATGTATTTGAAAATTTGAAATTTTGAAACTATAAGAAAATGAAACTTGCAGGACACTTACTTGGGACTTGACTTGGACTTGTCTCTCTCTGACTTGGACATGACTTGGACTTGTCTCTCTTTGACTTGGACATGACTTGGACTTGTCTCTCTTTGACTTGGACTTGACTTGGACTTGTCTCTCTTTGACTTGGACATGACTTGGACTTGTCTCTCTTTGACTTGGACATGACTTGGACTTGTCTCTCTTTGACTTGGACTTGACTTGGACTTGTCTCTCTTTGACTTGACTTGTTCTTTGACTTGGACTTGTCTCCTGCAGAAGAACATTAGAACAATCATTGAAGATGTCCCTCTAAAACACAACTTTGACAAAACCATGTGTTTATTTCTACTTTTTTATCAACAATCACTTAGTCAAACTGGGACCAAAAGTGAACAGAAGAGTCTAGAATACCTTGTTGTGAGTGTGTTAGTGACGCCCTCTGGTGGTGCTTCACTGCAGCTTGTGGATGACGTCATGGACAGCTCCTCATAGACACGCCTCTGTGTGGAAAGAACCTATGAGAGACAAAATACAGCTTTATATCACATTCAGGACTTGTAAATGTCTCCCAAGAACATGTCTCACCTTTGACTGTAGAATATAAACTTACACTGTTGTTGTCCCTCCAGTAGAAGCAAGAGGCCGGTCTGATACAATACAAACACAAACTTACACTGTTGTTGTCCCTCTAGTAGAAGCAAGAGGCCGGTCTGATATAATACAAACACAAACTTACACTGCTGTTGTCTCTCTAGTAGAAGCAGTCCAATAGAAATAATATTGTATACAATGAAAAACAATCAAAACGGAGACACAGGGAGTGTCCGACGGCTGTGAGCCAGTCAACAAACCCACAGCTCCTTCACATTTTAGAAATGAAGAAAAAAAAGAAAAACTAAACTAAAAACAAATGATCAGAACCAAACTCCAGCCTCCACAGAGACTGTTCACATAAGAGGGTAAAAACATGACATACTTACTTTTGAGTACAAGAGATACAGAGAAGGAATGTGGTGGCGACAGTCCAGTCAGTCAACAAACCCACATCTCCTTCACATTTTACAACTGCTTCAATTCAAAGGGAACAATACTGACTTTGTAAGCACATTACTTGTGTTCATCATTAAATGACTTACACTTGTATTTGGATTGATTCCTGCATGTTTGAGAAATCTTGTATTGTGTTTTCACCTCCCACCTATCCCCGCCCACGTGTCTGTCTTGCATTATTATTCAAAATAGAAGGTTATGTTTTCCAATGAACAAAGTGTGAATGATTGTCCTGCACATGTTGTGTGAATGATTGTCCTGCACATGTTGTGTGAATGATTGTCCTGCACATGTTGTGTGAATGATTGTCCTGCACATGTTGTGTGAATGATTGTCCTGCACATGTTGTGTGAATGATTGTCCTACACATGTTGTGTGAATGATTGTCCTACACATGTTGTGTGAATGATTGTCCTGCACATGTTGTGTGAATGATTGTCCTGCTCATGTTGTGTTTGTTCTTAAACATTTGCTGAATCCTTGAGTGTTGCTGGTGCTTGTGTCAGGAGCAGTGAGCCGCCTAAGGACCAGCTCCAGATCCTGTTAGGACCTTTTCCTCTGGTGCATGTTTTGGGTTGGTGGGGGAAACCGGAGTGCCCGGAGAAAACCCACCCAAACACGGGGAGAACATGCAAACTCCACAGAGAGGGCTAACCACTCTGCTACCGTGCCGCCAAAGTCAATTCAAAGTAAACACAAGGCGAGGCGTACTATGCAGGAAACTGCACTCAACTCACTCAAACTCACAAATCAATCCTTTACAGCTTTTAGTTTTGAACTCAAAAGTTGTGTGTCTTACATTCCTACATAGTATTCCTTTCCTTTTTGGGTCGTTCACACCTCTAACCCGCCTATGCCCAGAGCACAAACACAGGTGTACTATGCAGGACATTGTGACTGGCTCTAGTCCTCAGCTTCAAAGTACTGATCCAACACAATCTACTATCTCATTCCATTTACCACTTTTGTCTGTCCAGTTTGTACAACGCCTGGGTAGTATTCCTGTCTTGCTTTAACATCTACTGCTTGAACCATTTCAAAATGTCACAAAAATACTCTTAAAGAGTCAAACTATGTACAAATGAAGTCGGCAGCGCTGACGCTGGGAAATGTTGCCGACTTGGAGTTGCCAAGCTCAGAGTCTCAGATGCTGAATTCAGTCCTCGTCTGACTCTGAGTCTTGGGGCAGGTGGGGCGAGTGGAAGTACCGCCTGAACGTCCCTGCAGAGGTGGAGAGGTCGGAGTCAGGCGTCCCAGCGGAGGTGGAGAGGTGGAGAGTCTGAGCTGGATCCACTGAGAGGGAGGAAATCCAGATGGAGACCCACAGGGGGAGGAGCCACAGGGGGAGGGCGAGGAGCAGAGTGTAGGAGCTGGTGGACATAGCGCCTGAAGCCTTCAGACGTCCCAGCAGAGGTGGAGGGGGCAGAGTCTGACGTCCCAGCAGAGGTGGAGGGGGCAGCGTCTGACGTCCCAGCAGAGGTGGAGGGGGCAGCGTCTGACGTCCCAGCAGAGGTGGAGGGGGCAGCGTATGACGTCCCAGCAGAGGTGGAGGGGGCAGCGTCCTCATCGTTGTCCCCAGAGCGCTGCCTCTTGGAGACGGGGACGTCCTCATCTTCTTCATCCCTGTGGCGCTTGGATCCACCAAGAGGCAGGAAGTCCAGAGCAGGACCCACAGGGAGAGGAGCCACAGGGAGAGGAGCCACATCGGGAGAGGCAGGGAGGGCAGCAACTTCTTCTTCTTCCTCCTCCTCTTCTTCTTCCTGCTCTTCTTCCTCTTCTTCTTCTTCTTCGTCCTCCTCTTCTTCTTCTTCCTGCTCTTCTTCTTCCTCCTCCTCTTCTTCCTCGTCGGAGCAGCTTCCGTACCCAGAATCTGCGTCGTCCCAGAAGTCATGATCTTCATCAGGCGGCGCGAGCTGGAACCTGCCACGCATGGGAAGATCACCTACCTCCAACTCCTGGTCGTCTTCATCCGCAGGAAGAGGGATCGCTGGATCCAGGAACAGGTCCGGGTCCAGGTCCAGGGCCAGAGCCCGAGCCTCTGCAACAATGGAGCCCATGAGAACCTTGTAACACTACTCTACATGTAAAATACATTTTCCTTGGCTCATGTCGTAATTAGGTAGGTTTTAGGTGTAAATATAAGCCTACAGTAGGACTTCTCTCTCTAACACTTCTCTAAACTCATGACAGACTTTGGAGTCTGTGGACAGTAAGCTAGCAATGATTCAATAACTAAATGAGTTGACAATCATTGGATTCATGGATTAGTTGTGATGAATGGAGTTGTTAGTTGCAGTCACAGTCCACACAGTGTATACAACAATAGCTACTTACACCTGACTGGAAGTAGCTATTGTTAATAAAACTCAAGTCTTTACCAATATAAATGTACTCTGATAAACAAGAATCATAATGAGAAGCTCTGGCTGGGCGCCATCTTTTCTACAAAAATGTCCCTGAACTATGAATGAATTTTGACGGCTACAAACTAAAATGCTGCAGGTTTCCAGAAAATGTTGTGATAACTTTATATTTTGAACCCTTTCTGATAAATGTAGGCCGTTTTCAGTGGGTTTTATGTATGTTACAAAAAGTATTGACCGAGTGAAAGTTATAATCTCTCAAAGTAACCACGTTCACCAAGTTGAACACGTTAGCTAACTTAGCTCTTAGCTCTAAACATTTGTTCGTTTAGAAAGATACAAAAAATATGCACAAACTGTTCATATTACAAAACATTAAGCCTATTTTAACTACATTAATAAACATTTGAGTGATTTACTTTAACTTACCTCTCGCCAGAAGCTCCAGGTTGTTGAGCCAGTCAGCCATATTGAAAACTTCGTCAACTTGTCAAACCTTCAAAAAAGTTTAACTTACAAAGTGTTAGAAAGAGCCCTGGTTCTATAAAAGTGTATTTACCGACACCAGAGACAAGGCTTTGGGCTTTAAAGACAAGTAAATACCACCGTCACTCACGTACAGGTTATCGCACCGAGCTTTCAAGTGAAATCAGACCGACTGTCAATGTGCGCTGCTTTATATACCGCGCCTGATGCGTTACCATGGCAACGACGCACGCACGTGCAGCCTCGCTCTGTTTCTTTACTGAGATTAGGAAAAGTATCAAGTTTAGCCAGAGAATTATTTATTAAATAATATTATTCTTTTATTTATTTTAAATTGTGTCATTTATAATTTGTTTACTTTATTCACATACTATTATTATTTGATTAACATTTAGATTATTTTATTATAGCCTATTTTATTTTTTTGGTACAGCGCATTTGAACCGCACACTGACCATTCGCCATGGCACGCGCACCGTTGTGGTGGGAAAAAAGAAAAGAAAAGAAAGACGCAGTTGAACACTGTCCTGCCCCTGGATGTATATTCTATGTTCCTGCCGTGTTAGTCCTTTTATCTGAGCTGATAACAGAAAATATATCAGCAACTAGCCTAAATCCTTACTGTGACCTTCTAGGCCTATCAACTAGGCCTATTCAGGGTTACAAGTGAGTCAAGTTAGTCAAAAACAGACTTGAACAGCCTGAAAGTGCACTAACCCTAAGCCTAGGCCCATTTGGGCTTTGAAAGAAACAACCTTAGTGACTTGGGCCTATTAGATATTAGGTTTAGCAACACATAGGCCATGCTTCAGCTTGTTTGTTTTAGGATAAAATATTGTTTATTGTGAATAAGGTAAACAATTGAAAAAAATAAAATCAGGTTTGTTGGCCTCATTTTTTTAAAAGTTATTCTGCTCTTTATTATCATTTTAGTTGCATTGTTGTGGAAGAGAAAAGTTAAATAAATAGATACATAAATACATATCAATAATAATAATTCTAAAATGGCTCAGTCGATGGTCCATCGATTTCAAAAGTGCAGAACTGATAAGCTCCGCCTCTTTATGGTGATGACCAGAGGTGTGGAGTCAAGTCAGACTTGAGTCACTATTTTAGGACTGGACACTTGATTTGATCAAATGGACTAAGTCTTAAAATAAGATTTGGATTTTAGGGTTGGGACTTGACCTGGACTTGGAACTCTGTGATTTGAAAAGATAAAAAATTCTAATTTGATATGAACCGTCCCTTCTCACTTCTAACAGAAATGTATTTTCAATGGGATGATACATAAATAAATTAATTAATGTTCTATATTTGTTAATTTGAGATACAGACTTGAAACTCAAATCTGAAGACTTGAACTTGTGTTTGGAGATATATGGTGACAAACTCATTGTCAGTACGTGTATCGATACAGGCGTATGGGGAAACTTCTGAACCTGGACTACTGCTTTACGGCTCAAACTATTGACTTCTTCATAAGACACTTGTATGTAACATTAAAAGCAGTGTGAAAATACAATTCTTCTGCATTTTGTTCTTCTCATCAAAGTTACATTCTTAACACTGATTTGAAGGAGTCCTGTATTCAAAAACATATTTAAAGCCTTTTTACACCTAAGACACAGTACTTGTCAAGTGGAATTGTGTATTACTAATGTTACTAAGTAGAATATTTGAATCATTTATAAATCCATTGTGCTATATCCATAGAATTTAGAACAGAAGCACAGATTTGAGCTGTAGATAGAGCTTCCTCCAGTCTCTGTCATTCTTTCATTCCAATTTTATGCCTTACTCCTTTCTACTTTTTTATTTCTCCAAAATGTTAACAATACAAATCCACAAATCAAGTAGACAAAGTCCTTCTCTCTATTGTTTGCATTTTGTTGACTACTTTGAATTGACTCCTAGATCAGAACCATCTCAGTCTAATGACAGATAGATTCATACAGTTTACATGTTTTTTCAAATGAGATCGTCCTCGACAGGATCAAAGAAATGTAGGACCAGTAAAGAAGTAAGTAAGGCTGCTCATACTTTGCTGCTTATCTACAAAAAACTGTTGTGATCTGGTCTATTTTTCAGTCCATCTCCACCTCTAGTTCAACAGAAGAAATAGAAAAAACAGAAAAAGGTCAAAGCTAGTTTCATTGTTTGTCTCTGATTTCTCTCTCTTCATCCCTTCATCTCTTGTTCTTGGAGCTTCTTTCCTTCCATCAGATCCACAGCTCTTAGTTCTTTTGTCTCACGCTGTGGAGCTTCTCGTTGTTTGTCTGGAGAACTTTATCATTAGAGGAGCTTCCTAAACAAAAGAAACAAAGTGTGACTTAAGTGAACCTCAGAAGAACATCAGATCTAACAGACAGAAGCTTTTTCTCACTTGTGTCTTTGGACCAGGGTTGGTTCAGCTCTTCCTCTGATCCAGACGAGCAGCATCCACAGCTCACAGTCACAGTCTTTTTCCACATTCTAAAAACACATTGGCTGAGATCTGCTTCTTTGATACAATCACATTATTTACAGATAAAGGAAGAGTGGTTTGGTCTTCTTCTTCTTCTTCACCATTCTCATCTTGGTCCTTCTCAGAGCAGCTTCTGTCGTACTACTGCCAGAGGTGTGGACTTGCAGGTCGTGACTGGACTCCAGTCAGACTTGAGGCACTATTTGATGACTGGAGACTTGACCATAAACTGGACTAAGACATGATACATGGACTTGAAGCTCTGTGACCTGAGACGACTTCATGCTTCTCCTAAAAATGTAATAAATGAATAAATGAAAGTGTATAAAATGATTATTTGATCTAAAAACTTAGTTGGGACTTGACTTGGACTTGTCTCTCAATAACTTGGACTTGATGTGTGCAGAATAGTAATCTAATACTGTAGCTCCATGTTAGAACTGGAGTGAGACGCCATGACTGTGGACATGTTTCTTCTGTAACAGACACTGACAGATCAGACCAGATCTGGAAACTGGACTTGGGTTCCTTCAATGAAAACAACAAAAGTAGAGTTTAGTAGCAGTGTCATTCAGAGATTATAGCAGCATTTCATTCTCTGGTTTGGATGAGAAAAGAACATTCAAACGACCACAGAAGATGTCACTCTCAAACACAACTTGTTTCTTTCTACTTTCTATCAACAGCCTTTTAGCAAAACTGTGACCAAAAGTGACCCGACTGTTGTGAATGAGCTCTGTCACTACTATCAGAAGCTCATCTTTATGGTGTTGATGTATTGATACTGTGGCGTTTACTGCACTAGGTCAGTTTAGTGTGGATGGTCTCTGATTGTGAGTCTGTAGTGTGACGCCCTCTGGTGGTGCTTCACTGCAGCGTGTGGATGACATCATGGACAGCTCCACACACAAGGATTGTCCCACCGGGTGTGAGCCAGTCAGCAGACCCACATCTCCTTCACATTTTAGAAACTAAACTAAAAACAAATGATCAGAACAAATCTACAGCCTCCACTGAGACTGTTCACATGAGTGAAGAAAACATGACATACTTACTTTGGAGTCTGAAAACATCACATTTAAACAGGGAGTGTCCCACCGACTGTCCAGTCAGTGAACAAACCCACAGCTCCTTCACAATTTAGAACAGCTTCAGTTCAAGAGGAACTAGTTTCTACTATTTGTCACTTTTCTGACTTTGTAACCACATTCTAGCAGTGTTCCAGCACCATTCAATGACTCACAGTTGTATTTGGATTGTTTGAGTAATCTTGTATTGTCCTGCAGCTCATACTCCAGTGTTTCCACCTAGCCCCTATCCCCGCCCACTTGTTTATTTATTTGTTTATTTATATGGATCCCATTAGCTGAAAGCTAGTCTTCCTGGATCCATAAAGGTCAAAAATAACAATCCACATTGTTTCAGCGTGACTTTTACCAAAGTCATTTTTAGAAAGGTAACTGTACATATGAGTAGTGACCTCCAGTACTTTTACCTAGGAGTGTCAAATTAGTGCATTCATTGAGATTAATTAATTACAGACATTAATCGAGTAATTTTTTTAAATCACATTAATCTATTTGAAATCTTTAACTTCATTGTTTCCATCTGTGAGTTACAAAGTGACATAAGGGTTGTTTAACTTGACAACTAAAGATTTCCTAAAGTCTTCATTTTTTGCAGTATAGATTAATTAGATTAATTAATTACAGATCATGATTAATTAATCTCTTCAGTTTTTTAATCTCTTGACAGCACTACTTTTACCATCTCTGGTTGTTTGCCAATACACTATCTATAAACATCTATGAACATATGTTACAACAACAGTGACATTACCAGAACCACCAACACTCCACAGCTAGTGCTGTCCTGCTGGGCTGAATGTTGCACAACTGCACCATCCTCATTTTCAAATATTCACTGTAAAGATTGATCAGGAGAGAATGAAAGCTCATGTTGGTTCAGAAATGTTCAGAGTGTGACATTTCACAAACCTGAATCTCTTGGCAGCACAGTTCTGTTTGGCTTTTACTTAAATCCACCAGGTAAACATTTGTGGTTATGGCATTTATGTACTACAAAGACACATGGATTTCAAAATAATAACATACCTAATAACAGACTTTCTGATCATAATTTTAAAAATCTCACCAACAATTTCCAATGGCAATTGTTAATGTTTACACGTGCCATGATGCCATCAAATTCTTTAAAGTTTACCTGCACAAACAGACACTTAAATACATGTTGTGCTTTAGGAATTATTACAGTTGATTAGTGCTGCCCTGTTGCATCACCTTGGAAAGACCTGAGCGTGCAAATGCTTTTCTCTCACCAAACAGCATCACTCCTGTGTGTAATCTAAAACCCAATGAAAATATCCATGACCCACTAGGCAAGTTCATGCAGACAGCCTTACATGTGTCACACTCTGCTGTGACACTCCTCTCCATACTCCCCTCCTTTTTCCCTGTGACTGTGGGCGGAGTCTCCAAGCCTCTGGCAGCTCCTCACCTGTCTGGAGTCTGCAATCAAGTCTCTTCAATAAAGCCTCAACTCTCCTCCAACAAAGGTAAATAGAAGAAGGATATATGACCTAGAGTTAGCAGTAAAAATCTGATATTGATACAGTGGCGGATATGACCTGGGTTCCCGCAAAAACCACAAGAAGAAGAAGAGATTCTGCCAGATTGTTCCGTCTTGTTTGATGGTGATTACCAATCGGCTTCTGAGACAGTTAGTTTTACCAAGTTTCTCCACAACATTTGACTGACCTGAGTTCCTGTTTTTTCCAGTTTTTGGAGACTCCACCTGCTCACCTGCTCTTCTGTTTTTGGGCCACCTGTTACCAGCTGCTGTCCTTACCTGCTCCGACGCCATTGCTTCAACCTGGTCAATAAAGAACTTAAATTTTGTATCCTGCCTGCGGTCTATTTTTGGTCTTATTGGTTGAGCCACAACAACATGGCTTTTATCCATTATCCTGATCTTTTTATTAGATCTATTCATCAAGATGTTTCTAGCATTCTGTGTGTTTGAATATGTCCAGTCTGTTTATTTAGTTTTTTGCAATTGCATTCTTACAAACAATAACATCTTTTAATAACAGTAATTATTCACAAAGCAAGTTATAGTTTCAAATAATTGCAAAAACATTCTAGAGTAACTCAAAAATGCTTTCCAATAATGTTATACTCAGGACTTCATCCTTTCCCATATCTTGAAGTATTTTCCTTAACTTCCATTTGTGAAAATGTCAGCTATTACAATACAGGTTCATGGCTCAATGTTCAAATCAACACTACATATTACATACAAAAGTCATTTGTGGTAAAGAAAGATGCCCAAACATTTATGTATGGGTTAGGCTTTGTTACCTCGCCATTTAGCCCTTGCACGTCCAGACTTTCTCCATTTTTCTACCAGAACCTGGAAGGTCTGAAGCGCATAATTAGAGCCACATTAATGGTCTATGGTAGTGAATGTTCTGGGTGAGTTGAGACTGTTGCATCAACAAATACTACATGAACCAAAACCAAAAAGTCCAGACAAATCTACCTTGGTGGTGAAACGATGAAGAGAATCTCTATACTCTCTCAGGAGAGCTTGATATTGAACCACAACATCATCTAGTCTGAAGTAGCGGCGAGAGTGGAATCTGAAATGACATTAAATTATATCAATATTAATGCAATACTGCAGGGCATGCATGTGCATAGTCATTGTAATGTTTATTTATTTATTTATAAAGGCTAGTCCCTTGAGATGTGTCATCTCTTTTTCGAGGGGGTTCTAAAACACAAATTAATTTAACACAAAACATTTACAACATGCATCCACGTGACAGTGACACAAACACAAGACATACTGCTCTTCACAACTTTGCTCCACAAAGAAGGCCTTCTTACACACCTCTCTCCTTAAAAAGGATTTCTAAAATATAGTTGCTCTATGAGTCTGAGAAACTCCTATAACAAACAGTGATGAGTAAAACAATTACATCTTAGCACAAATCTGCAAAGACAATTCATGGATGTAGTTATGGACTTAAGAACATTATCTGTACAAAGTTGATCAATTAAATCTCCATAGTCAACCAAAGGTAAGACAAGTTGTTGGACTATCCCTTTTCTAATATCTTTAGTGAAACAATTCATTGATCTATAGAGCTGACCCAGATGTGTGTGGACTTTTCTTTGTTATATAATCAATATGTAGTTTGAATGTGAGTTCTGGATCAACCCACAGATCTTTAGATGTTTCTGTGTTCTGAAGAATAGTTTTATTGGAGTAATGAATAGATGCTACATGACTTTTTGGTATTCATAGTGAGATTATTTTGAAACAACCAGGTTTGTATGAGTTCAAAGTCATGTTGAAGTGATTTCTGAATATTTACTAGATTTTTGTGTGAAAAAATAAATGACAGTGTCAGTGTTAATGCCATTCATCTTCATCTGAGGTCTGTCGTTCTATCTGAATCATCTTGGTACATGACTCCTGTTAATTACACAACTCCTTCATACTAAAGTTTAGAGAATTGTGGCAAACCATTCACCTGAAGTGTTTCATGTCCCATAATCCCTTGTGTCCTATTATCAGTGGTGACGTTCTACACAAAGCACAAAGAACACATTACAGGACAATGGAGATGCATCTTTTTAGGCGCATAAACTGAAATAGGAAAATCATGTTTACCTGTTTAGGAAGCATTTGTAGATGTTTGAACCTTTTGGAAGCATTCTTGTACATTGTATCCTTTCCATGCCTGCCAAGGTCACCTTCATGTGCATAGAAAATGGAAAATTGGAATATTTGTGCATTTTAAAATCTGTGCAGCCAGATATGTAAATATTGAGACAAACCAAGCATTATGCCACTCCACAGCCCAGCATATGGCAGCATATACGTATTCAAATGCTGGAGAAATCCATTGGAATAGTACGGATTAGGGTCACCTCTGAGGTCCACTTGTGCCCCATCCTCTACTCTTTGGAAGTGTCTTCCCCAGTCATTGTCTGCCTGATGAGGTTACATTAAATGTGTGTCTTAATAAACATTCAATACTTTAAAACAATTTACTGCTGATACTACAAAAGGTGGTACCTCCTCTTCTTCTTGAGGAGACTCTGGGCTGGGAATGCACTGGAGGAGACTTTGGAGATGTGCAAAATGATGTGCAACATTTGGACCAACACAAGGGCAGCGCTGTACAACATCTCATCTAACTGTGCCAGTGTTTGTGCGCTCGTAAAAAGGCCAAACACGTGCATTGCCAATGAATAGTGCTTTGGGGCACTGTAAACAGAAACAAGAAAAACATGTTACAAACTTGACACACTGTGGGTGTGTTGCTGGCTCTACTTTAGCTGTTCAGCACACTGTTAGCAATGTGTAGGTGTGTGTAGCCCATGTGATATAATTGCTAATGAATTATTTTGTATATAATACACTGTTAAATTATTATCTCTGTAGCTTCGTTATGTAAATAAATAAGGTGTAGAAGACGGGTGAGAGCCCGGAAATGGGCTGTGCCTTTAGAGGGAGCCAGCTACAAATGTAGGTCAGCCCCGCCTACTCATTGTAGTGAATGTGGCCCGGGTGTGCTGAGGTGTTGGCACTGCGTGCCTCAAAAGACAATGAACTGTGGAAGAAAATAAAAGTTGTAAAACTTAACTTCTCTGCCTGATATTTGGGGAGTGCAACATGTACATTGTTTAAATCTCTCCAATGAGATTGTCTCTAATTTGTGTAGAAATGAAACATACCATACAGATTAGAAACACATACTTTGCAGTGATAAATAGAAATTCTAGCAGACTGATAACTTACTATTTCTTGCACATCTTCTTGGCATTTCGCATGACAGACAGTGATGGATGATGGGGGTCTTCCAGTCTTCTAACAGGCCAAGGTGTCCTGAAGGCCCTCACCTATAAAGGCAATGCTGAAGGCTTGCATCAGGACCATTGACCGTCACACACAAGCATCACTGGAGCTACTGCCTTCCTTCCATTCCACTTTCACACATCTGTGACAAAGGCCAACAGGAAATATGCCACAGAGGCAGTGGTGTGTTCCGTGGTCAAGAAGGAGGCGACTGGGAAGGGTCAAGACCCCTTTTGAGGGTGGCGAACAACAAGTTCATAAACATAAAAAGGAGGTGCACCTTTTTTGGAAAGTAAAAGGCTCCCTGTGGCATCCAGGTACACAATATCCTCCTTGCACCTCTGCTGGTAAATTTGGATGCCACAGGGAGACCACAGCATAACTTTTTGGAGAACACTGTGTGGATGTTTTTGTTCTGCCACCATCTTCTGTAAGATATGATTTCATGTTTATGAACTCGTTGTTTTCTTCTGGTTTCATATGAAATCTGCTTGAGCACATGCACTGGAGGAGCTTCATCTTGACACCCAGAGATGTAGACATCTTCTGTCAGCTGATCCAAGCTCCTTAAGTACAGGGCTCGAGGCTTCTCCACTTGAAGTCGCTCACCACTTTGCTCCTATCTGCTGATCGCACATATCGGCTTCTGATGTCGGTCACTCTGTGGACAGCGCAGCCTCCAGAAAAATAAACATCTGTTTTCAGGGTCTTTGATGTTGTGAGGATGACCCTGAAAGTGACTGGGCAATCCACAAATCGACAGTAGCCGCTGCATGGAAACTCTGGGTCTTTTTTTGTGGAGTTGAGCATTTTTAGGCGATGTCCAGTAAAAGCAAACGAGCAGTACGGGAATACTGATCTTATTCCCCTTGCCACAATAGTGGTCCAATGGAGACCCTTAAGCAAAGCCCACTGATCTCGTCAAATATAAAAATGTGACGGGTTTTGTGGCACGGGGATCTCATTTATTACTGTTTAATTGAGTCTGAAAAAAAAATGTGAATTTTCTTTACAGTCAGAAAATAGATTCTATTTCAACAAGAACTGAAAACATACCTCTTCAGTAAAGGTCTCCTTTTCACTGTCAATTTTATCACTGACCTGGACATGAACATTGAAAAAATATAGAATTTCTAAGATTTGAAGAAGAAGAAAAAGCTGTCATGTTATAATGACGTATAATGCATGTACAGGTGTGTCTCAAACAAAGAAAGCAAAAAGTTTGTGTACATCGATCCTGACAGTCAAACCAGTGTATAATTTAGATACAGAGTGGAATAATTCATGCCTTTAGTTGTTGGAATTTAGATTATTCTGGCTTAGTAAAAATGTAACATTTTGTGTCTCAAAAACATGTAAAACTACACAAGATTAATACAAACAAAGATATTTAAATAATGTCAGGTTTTGAAAAAGTCTGTTCACGTATATGCTCCAATACTTGGTTGTGTGTCCTTTTACATGTGGTAGGGTCAAGAAATAATGCTGTGGCACTGCTCAGGTGGACCTGAAGCACAGGACAAGTCTTGGCCAGAAGAAGATGAGCTGAAAGCCTCTGCCAACAGCAGCCTTGGCTTCAGGTTCACCTGAGCAGTGCCACAGACTGATCCCCTCCAGACCTAACCACCATGATGCACTAACTCATGGAAAAAGAAAGAAAACCACGTATTAATGCATAGAAATGAGCAAACTTTTCATTTCACTTTATGTGTCACACTATACAGTGGTTTGATGAGGAATTTACAGAATATAGTTCAACTCACAGTAGATGGAGACACAGTAAAAGAATCTTGTATGACGCCTGATGGGCTTAAGAGCTCCTCATCAGACTGACAACTGGCCTGGAAATGCAGAATCACAGGTTCAGACTTTAAGGATATTCTCAAAGACACAGTAGGCTATAATGTAGTGCCACTTCCACCGAGATGACACAATATACGTGTGTTGTACATAAAGAATGCATAGACCAACTCACAGCGCATGAAGGCACAGGTGGTTGAATTTGTTTTTGTCTTTTCGAGAGCCCCTCATTGGACACCAAACTTGCCTGCAAATAGACAATGATTAGAGGACAAACAGAATCACTCAGACAGTGTAAGTGACGTGAATGAGCTATGTTCATTACACTGCCTTTGTTAATCCATCCAACCAAGACATTTGTATCTTTATTTAACCAATACAGGTCAGTCGTACTGAATACACAGTTTGGAGAATCTTTGTTAACGGCACATATCTTTTTGGGTTGAAATAATCAACTCTTCCAATGTATTTATTTATTTTTTTTCATTTAGGTTATTAACAGAAATGTTTTCTGCAAATGCAAATAAAGCTTGCATCATTACTAGTCTGAGCAAGAGGACTAAAATAGTTCCAAAAGCATTTGTTGTGGATTCCCAAGGCACCACACAGCTGACAACAGCAGCCATCTTTTGAGAGGTCCAGTTCATACTGTCCCTCTTTGAACAATTGTTCAACATATGGCAAAATATCATCATTTTAAAGTGTTTTACTCAAAATGGCCGACTCATCGAAGTTAGAATCTATGTTGCAGTGTTTATTTAGGTCTTCTTTTTTTGTGTGTGGAATAAATGAAGACTTTTGTCGACTTACCGGGAAATAAAGGGTTAAAATATTCAAAACTACAAACATATTTGATATAAATGTGTCAAGAAGAAGTAGTTCTATGATTCTGAGTTTTTAAAAGATGAAATTAATGACTATTCAATAGACTATTCTTTAGGCTTCTAGGGATAAGAGTGACTTCTACACTAAATCTCACTTTACAGAAAAACAAAAAAACTGGGAAAAAATCATTTCACTGCCAATTATTGATCAGTGACATGGGCTAATAAGCAAAGAAAGTTCATTCAATTTTGAATGGATTTGTCATCAGCTGTACACTGGTGTTTTGTGTGTTTACTGAACAATCAATGTTTTATCATTTTCTTCAAACACATCACCACGGTAACGATTCAGATGAAGTCTCCACCCCCTTTTTTACTTTTGTTTTTTCTGTTTTGTGTTTGATTTGCAAATGTTCTTTTTCATTTGTAATATAACAGAAAAGCTTAATAAAAATATGTTTAAAAAAATAATTTTGGATTAAGTGTCTTGCCCAAGGACACTATGACAATTCAGTCTACCCATCCAAGTACTGACCAGGCCTTCTGACATGAACTGTTGTGTTGTTTGCGGTGTTTTTCAGGGCGGTTGCTGTGGCGACGGGGTCCACTGCTGTGAGTACGGCTACACCTGTGACCCAGACTCAAAGGTGTGCAGAAGAGGACCTTTCACTCTATGAAGACACAAGATGTAACGTACACTCCACTTTTAAGAGCGTTTACACAGCTGGGATTGATTCTTCTGAAATATGTTTTCAAAACAAATGACACTATTCTGTGTTTTAACTTCAAATCAATAAAACAAATTCATCTACTTCTATAAACACATCAATTTTTTTGTATCCACATTTCTCTCCAAAAATGAGTGAAAAATTGCTGCTTATTTAAATTGAAGTTTTGCACTGAAGAGGCGGAGCTTATCAGTTCTACACTTGTGAACAGGAAGTCAATAAACCAGTTTGTCTTTGATTCATTCTAGTTTACATGTTTTTTATGAGAATGAAATGTTCTTTTATTCTCCTGATGATTTGATTTAGATGTATTAATGATCCATGTGTAAATGTCCCGACTGAGATTAAAAACTGCTAATGTCTCTGTTGGAGGTCAGTTCAATAGTTTTCATTCTACACTTCAAAAACTATACATCTAGACTTGCTTAAAATGATTTGGAATCACATTTTTTTTCCAGATTTGATCTGTTTTAACTGGATAAGATTGAATTGTTTGTGTAATGTAGAATATTTCACTGGTTTCAAGACATTTTAACTGGTTTTAAGATAATTTGATTTAAAATAAGAACTAAAGAATGCCAATGGGGTAAGAACAGTTTTCTTAACCCATTGGCAAATAATTTGGCTTGAAGTAAGAAGCAATGTCTTGAAATCAGTTTGAAACACTTTGAAACAAGAACAATAATCTATGTCTCTACAATAAATCAGGGTTAAATTAGTCAAAATGCTTGAAATTAGGCTTAAATCCTAATCAAGTCACTTTAACTTGTCTTGAAATTCAGTTTTTGCAGTGTAGAGCATATGAAGTCACTCTTGTCACTTTGCTTCTCTACAAAAGAACTGTTGTGATCAGTCCATCTCCACCTCTAGTTCAACAGAATAAACAGAACAACAAAGGGAAAAGGTCAAAGCTAGTTTCATTGTTTGTCTCTGATTTCTCTCTCTTCATCCCTCCATCGTTTGTTCTTGAACTTCAGAAGAACATCACAAGTCAAGTCTGTTTTTGGACCAGGACTGGTTTAGCTCTTTGTCTCTGATCCAGACGAGCAGCATCCACAGCTCACAGTCGTACTTCACCTTCTAAAAACATATTGGGTGACACGTTAGATCTGCTTCTTTAATACAATCCCATTATTTACAGAGAAAGGCTTACAGAAGAGTCGTCTGCTCTTCATCTTCTTCATCTTCGTCCTTCTTGGAGCAGCTTCCGTAGGCAGAGCCGGCCGTACAACCAACAGAGGTGTGGACTTGCAGCTCGTGACTGGACTCCAGTCAGAGAGTCACTATTTGATGACTGGAGACTTGACTTGATAAGATGGACTAAGACTTGGGACTTGACTTGGAGCTCTGTGACCTGAGACCACTTCATGCTTCTTCTAAAAATGTCAATAATAACATTTTACATGAACGAGATAAAACATGTCTCTCTTCACTTCTGCTTTGTGACCACAACTTTATTTGAATTCATTTTTTTTAATTAATAAATTAAAATGTACAAATTTGAGATGTATTTGATAATTTGATATAAAAACTTTAAACTATTTGAAACTATAAGAAAATGAGACTTGCAGGACACTTACTTGGACTTGACTTGGACTTGTCTCTCTTTGACTTGGGACTTGACTTGGACTTGTCTCTCTTTGACTTGGGACTTGACTTGGACTTGTCTCTCTTTGACTTGAGACTTGACTTGGACTTGTCTCTCTTTGACTTGGACTTGTCTCCTGCAGAAGAACATTAGAACAATCATTGAAGATGTCCCTCTAAAACACAACTTTGACAAAACCATGTGTTTATTTCTACTTTTTATCAACAATCACTTAGTCAAACTGGGACCAAAAGTGAACAGAAGAGTCTAGAATACCTTGTTGTGAGTGTGTTAGTGACGCCCTCTGGTGGTGCTTCACTGCAGCTTGTGGATGACGTCATGGACAGCTCCTCATAGACACGCCTCTGTGTGGAAAGAACCTATGAGAGACAAAATACAGCTTTATATCACATTCAGGACTTGGAAATGTCTCCCAAGAACATGTCTCACCTTTGACTGTAGAATATAAACTTACACTGTTGTACACACCCTCCAGTAGAAACAAGAGGCCGGTCTGATACAATACAAACACAAACTTACACTGTTGTTGTCTCTCCAGTAGAAACAGTCCAATAGAAATAATATTGTATACAATGAAAAACAATAAAAACGGAGACACAGGGAGTGTCCGACGGCTGTGAGCCAGTCAACAAACCCACAGCTCCTTCACATTTTAGAATTAAGAAAAAAAAGAAATACTAAACTAAAAACAAATGATCAGAACCAAACTCCAGCCTCCACAGAGACTGTTCACATAAGAGGGTAAAAACATGACATACTTACTTTTGAGTACAAGAGATACAGAGAAGGAATGTGGTGGCGACAGTCCAGTCAGTCAACAAACCCACATCTCCTTCACATTTTACAACTGCTTCAATTCAAAGGGAACAATACTGACTTTGTAAGCACATTACTTGTGTTCATCATTAAATGACTTACACTTGTATTTGGATTGATTCCTGCATGTTTGAGAAATCTTGTATTGTGTTTTCACCTCCCACCTATCCCCGCCCACGTGTCTGGATTTACTTATTACTGGAGTAGAGTGAAGGAATAATGCCAAATGTGAGGTGTCTTTGGGTGTCTTGCATTATTATTCAAAATAGAAGGTTATGTTTTCCAATGAACAAACTGTGAATGATTGTCCTGCACATGTTGTGTGAATGATTGTCCTGCTCATGTTGTGTGAATGATTGTCCTGCACATGTTGTGTGAATGATTGTCCTGCACATGTTGTGTGAATGATTGTCCTACACATGTTGTGTGAATGATTGTCCTGCACATGTTGTGTGAATGATTGTCCTACACATGTTGTGTGAATGATTGTCCTACACATGTTGTGTGAATGATTGTCCTGCACATGTTGTG
The DNA here is from genome assembly GCA_038363315.1 of Mugilogobius chulae. Lineage (NCBI taxonomy): Eukaryota > Metazoa > Chordata > Actinopteri > Gobiiformes > Gobiidae > Mugilogobius > Mugilogobius chulae. Next base: position 798,310 of record CM076408.1, read on the forward strand.
TGAATGATTGTCCTGCACATGTTGTGTGAATGATTGTCCTGCACATGTTGTGTGAATGATTGTCCTACACATGTTGTGTGAATGATTGTCCTACACATGTTGTGTGAATGATTGTCCTGCTCATGTTGTGTGAATGATTGTCCTGCACATGTTGTGTGAATGATTGTCCTGCACATGTTGTGTGAATGATTGTCCTGCTCATGTTGTGTGAATGATTGTCCTACTCATGTTGTGTGAATGATTGTCCTGCACATGTTGTGTGAATGATTGTCCTGCACATGTTGTGTTTGTTCTTAAACATTTGCTGAATCCTTGAGTGTTGCTGGTGCTTGTGTCAGGAGCAGTGAGCCGCCTAAGGACCAGCTCCAGATCCTGTTAGGACCTTTTCCTCTGGTGCATGTTTTGGGTTGGTGGGGGAAACCGGAGTGCCCGGAGAAAACCCACCCAAACACGGGGAGAACATGCAAACTCCACAGAGAGGGCTAACCACTCTGCTACCGTGCCGCCAAAGTCAATTCATAGTAAACACAAGGCGAGGCGTACTATGCAGGAAACTGCACTCAACTCACTCAAACTCACAAATCAATCCTTTACAGCTTTTAGTTTTGAACTCAAAAGTTGTGTGTCTTACATTCCTACATAGTATTCCTTTCCTTTTTGGGTCGTTCACACCTCTAACCCGCCTATGCCCAGAGCACAAAGACAGGTGTACTATGCAGGACATTGTGACTGGCTCTAGTCCTCAGCTTCAAAGTACTGATCCAACACAATCTACTATCTCATTCCATTTACCACTTTTGTCTGTCCAGTTTGTACAACGCCTGGGTAGTATTCCTGTCTTGCTTTAACATCTACTGCTTGAACCATTTCAAAATGTCACAAAAATACTCTTAAAGAGTCAAACTATGTACAAATGAAGTCGGCAGCGCTGACGCTGGGAAATGTTGCCGACTTGGAGTTGCCAAGCTCAGAGTCTCAGATGCTGAATTCAGTCCTCGTCTGACTCTGAGTCTTGGGGCAGCTGTGGCGCTTGGATCCACCAAGAGGCAGGAAGTCCAGAGCAGGACCCACAGGGGGAGGAGCCACAGGGGGAGGAGCCACAGGGAGAGGAGCCACAGGGGGAGAGGCAGGGAGGGCAGCAACTTCTTCTTCTTCCTCCTCCTCTTCTTCCTCCTCCTCTTCTTCCTCCTCCTCTTCTTCCTCGTCGGAGCAGCAACAATGGAGCCCATGAGAACCTTGTAACACTACTCTACATGTAAAATACATTTTCCTTGGCTCATGTGGGAGGCTAATTTTAGTACTTCATTAGACTCTCTACATGTAGAGGTTGTAGGTGTAAATACAGGCCTACAGTGGGTTTTAGGTGTAAATACAGGCCTACAGTAGGTTTTAGGTGTAAATATAAGTCTACAGTAGGCTTTTAGGTGTAAATATAAGCCTACAGTAGGGCTGTCACTAACACCTCTTGTGTGCGACTATGAAAGCAAACTTACATCATTTGAAACATTTATACTCCAAAGACGGGAAAGGTTAGGGTCAGGGCTCGGTTAGAATAGGTCATTGGGTAAGTTTTGTGAAAAGTTGAGAGTTTGCAAATATGGATGTCCGGCCTGTAGCGAGAGGTGGGCAAGTCAAAAGAGATCTGCAACCAGACGCCTCTCCAATGATCTGACAATGGATCAAGATATTCTTTATTGATACAGGTGACATATAAATTAATTTCTTACTTTAAGTTAAAATTTAATTATTTTGCCTAACCCTAACAATTAGTCTTTACTTATTCTTAGTGGATCATTTTACTTACAAAATCAACTAAAATCATTATAAATTATTCCTAATTGATTAAAGTTTAGCTACATTTTTCCCATTAAAAATACTTTATTACACATGTCAAGTGTCATTTTAAAGTCATGACCTTTTGTCTGATTCCTAAAATACTTCTCTAAACTCATGACAGACTTTGGAGTCTGTGGACAGTAAGCTAGCAATGATTCAATAACTAAATGAGTTGACAATCATTGGATTCATGGATTAGTTGTGATGAATGGAGTTGTTAGTTGCAGTCACAGTCCACACAGTGTATACAACAATAGCTACTTACACCTGACTGGAAGCAGCTATTGTTATTGTTTGGGCTATACAAAAAAAAAAAAATAATAAATTGATTGATTGATTAATAAAACTCAAGTCAAACTTTGTAACAAAATCTTTACCAATATGAATGTACTCTGATAGACAAGAATCATAATGAGAAGCTCCACGAGGGTCTGGCTGCAGACCTCCATGAGGAGGACCCTGCCTCGCAGACCTCCATGAGGAGGCTCCTCCACCGTGAGGACCGGAAGTAAAGCAAAACAAACCTAATTTTGAGATGCTTGAAAGAGATGCTGGATCAAGTACAGTTTTTATGACAACCGATAACTTTCACGAGACATGAATGTGACGAACTAACAATAAAGTTTTTAAACAAAAAAGTTTTTATTTACATAACATAATTGTATCAACAGGCCTTGCGGCAGTCTTAGTAATTGCTAATTGTCAGGACGGAGGGACGGTGATAAGTTTAGTAGAACGGGTAAGTTTAGGAAAAAGGTTTGGGTAAAGGTTACGATTAAAAATATGAACGTTTAGGCCCATTTGGCAACAGTAAAATGTTCATTACTATGGCAACCAGCTCACTTATCCTGTAGTACTATCCCATTGAACACTTGAGGGGTGCGGGAATCGAACTTAAAATCTTTATATTTAAGACCACCACACTACCCACTCAACCACTGATCTAACCAGTTCACTGGCCTCTGCCGTCTTGTACCTTGTTTGTTACACGGAAGTAGGTTATAACAGTTATGGTTTGGTAATGCACAGTGACAAAATCACCTAGGCTCCTTTTATTTCTTCAACGTTATTGGCGGGCCGCTAATAATGTTTTAAGCACAATATAGCACCACTTAATGTACCATGGTATCTTAAACATATTATGGGTGAACATCCGGGCTTTAGGGTACTCTGGATGGAGGTAAGTCACGTGAGGGTCCTCCTCATGGACCATCCCAGACGGATGGTCTGCCCATCCAATCGCCCTCTGCCGCCGAGATGCAACGCATATCAGATTGGGCAGCAACAAACCGGTCTGTCCGCCGTTCAGGCGCGTGTGTGCAGAGTGTCAACATAACAAGCACGGCACTGTTCAACTGCAGTCCACACTTTTATGATATATATTTTTACTTTCTCACACTGCTGGTGTAAATATGACTGTCAGTCCTTATTCGTGTAATCAATAAGAGTGCTGATCTGGGCTTGTGTCGAGGTGGTGCGTCATTACGCACGGTTTAAAGACCAATTTGGGTTAAACAAACGCCACAGGAATCGTCCTCTATACGCGCAGACACACAGAGGACAGAGGAGAGTGTGTAGGTGTGTGTGGTTTACCGTGTGTATGTAGCTCCCCGCACTGAAGTCCAGACCTCGTCCTCACGCTGTCCCAATGGGCCCCTCCTCGCGTTGGCTCTTCATGTCCGCATTGTTCCGTGAATCAAATCGTAAAACTTTCCAAGTGCGGGAACGTGGCGGAGAAGCAAAGTTCAGCAAAGTATCCAAGCAGCGCGTTCATTTATTTCTTCGTGTTCGCCTCACTTCAGTCCGTGCGTGCTCACGATCCTCGTGCGTGCGGTGAGCGTTGCGCTTTTTAGTTCGTTTGGAACTTCTGTAGAGACGCTACCAGTGCCGTCCGTGACATAAAGCAAAGCACCCGCTTCTCCAAACTCTTAATCCACGGCTCGGTTTTATACGAAGAGGCTGGAATCGGTGCACAAGCCCGGCGAGCTGCTGATGGTTCAATGTGGCCCGGGCCAGATCCTGACCCGCCCCCTGTGCGGAGCAGCGCGTACTGTGGGAAACTCATGTGTCAAACTATTTTCACTCAGTCACGTCAATAGACACATGCCACTGGAATGAGGAATGTAAATCTTAATTGATTATTTATTTGTTTTTATAACTTAGACTGCATTTAAAACTGCTAACTATAATAAATTGTGAAAGCATGAATCTGTATCTGCAGATACAAGACTAGATATTATGATAATATGATAATAATAATAAAGTACTTTTCCTACAAATGCAACCCATAAACTGTCCAGCAATAAAATATATTTAATGCAACTATAAAAAGGCACATTTAAAATGGACAATCTTAAGCCTTGATTTAAACATTTACTGTGCATTTTAGAGTTTTTCTCAACTGCTTTGACACACTTTTTGAAACTTTAGTTTGATCATTTGATTCCAACATTTATCTCATCAAAAGCTGAGGTGGTCTCATCATTTGCTACGTTTATCTCTCATTCACAAACTCACATGTTCAGTGAGTTTAGTTGGTTTCTTCAACACTACAGACCTGTTCACAGATAAAGGACTTTAGCCATAACACTGTTTGTTTTTAACTCACATCAAGACATTGAGACAATAGTGTGATAAGAAAACAGGCTGTAGAATGTATTAAATATAAACTATATTTCCAGTGTGATGTTTGTTTACAGTTTTTTTTAATCGCTTTGGCACATTTTTTGGAAATTGTGATAAATATGGCAAAACCTCAACAGATTAAGTCAGATTTATCACTCATTTGTCTGAACCTTTTAGAATGATTGCACATGTACACTTTTTGTGCAAAACTCCTGACACCTTTGTGAAAACAACACTTTGTGGTCAAAATGATAAACACTCATCTCTAAACTGCACTTTTTGTGTAAAACATATTACAGTCATGTAAAAACTACACTTATTTGTTTGAACATGAAACAAAAGCAACACATGGATTAACTTTCACCTTAACCAGCTAAACACTGCTTGGAATTTATTTCAACATGATATCAATTTATTTTTCAGAGTATTTTGGAAATTAAGGAGATTTTGAAACAAAAATATTCAGAATTGTGAAACAAGCAATGTAAAGTAAAATTCTTCGACGAGCTAAAAGTGTGTTCCTGTCTAATCTTGGCCACAGTGAAGTGTCTGACATTGGGCTAAATCAGTGGTTCTCTACCTATTTCAGTCGCGACCCCCAAGCACAAAATGTAAGCGACCTGCAAAGTGGTAATGTCTTATGTTTGTTTTTATTTTGAAACCATAAGCCTGGGTACTTTTTTCTGTAGACCAGAAAATATGAAGTTATGTCTATCACTGCATTCAAAGAGTGTCAAACCATGTTTAGAATGTCAATATTAAATTTCATATTTCACTAGGGGACCCCCAGAAATCCTTCCGCGACCCCCATGGGGGTCCCGTTGAGAACCACTGGGCTAAATCATCTGTCGTGTCTCATGTCCTCTTTCTCCTCACATCCTCACACTTCTGTCTCTGTCTCCATGTCCTCTTCCTCCTCTCACTTCTGTCTCACATGTGTCATCTTCCTCCTCTCATCCTCACACTTCCGTCTCTGTGTCCATGTCCTCTTCCTCACACTTCTTCTTGTCTGGTTTGACGCTCTAAAACAAAAGTAACTCTATTTGTCCTAATGGAGTTGTGTTCATGGGACAGATTTATTTGTCAGAAGAGTCACAGCACAAGCGTTCATTGTTCAGGTGATTGAACCAAGAAAACATCCCTTTGGAGCAAAAGTGTTGGTTATAAAAAGATAGTTTAACAGCAGTGACTGAAGAGTTAAGGAAGGCTAATTGTGTGTAAGGTTTTGCAAAACACTGTGTGAGGACTTAAGCAAAAAGAGTGAAGACAGACATGGTGTTACTGTTGTAGCAAAGGTAGAATATGTTTTCCATCCTGGATGTTAAGTTTTGAAACGTGTTCAATTATCTTGACTTTGGAGCCAAAGCTACTGAAAAAAACTGTAATGGTTTGTCAGTCACACAAATGCACTAGTACAAACTGTAAATAGTTGGATAAAATACCATCACAAATCAGAAAGTATTCCTAAATGTAAGTCATGTTTGTTGTTTTCTTTGTACAAATATGTCTGCATTTACTGTAGATAAAAAGCACAACTTTTCCAGAATCATATTCACAGCTTCTGAGCTGTAAAGTCATATGAATGAGAAAACACATGAAAACAGCTGAAGAATGTGTGAGAGTTTTGATTGTAAAACGGAATTTACCTTGAGACAAAATTTAGTTTTGGAAAACTGAAGCTCTGTTTAGTTTTCCTTGTGAGCTGTTTTGTAAATTGACTTTTAGAATGGCAAACTGTGTCAAATGATTGAAAAAACTGTAGTGTAAGTGCACAGTCTAAGCAAATAAACCCCACATCCAATTTACTTTTAACATTTGTGTAAAAGAATAGTTTGTAATACCTACTGTTGTGCTGTTTGATTGATACAAGTTACTTTTTCCACAAAAAAGTGGGACCGTGTTAATTTTATATTTGCCCACTCAAAATTTCTGCTTGCCCACCCAAAGTCAGTGGGCTAGAACCGGCCCTGCTGGGCGCCATCTTTTCTACAAAAATGTCCCTGAACTATGAATGAATTTTGACTGCTACAAACTAAAATGCTGCAGGTTTCCAGAAAATGTTGTGATAACTTTATATTTTGAACCCTTTCTGATAAATGTAGGCCGTTTTCAGTGGGTTTTATGTATGTTACAAAAAGTATTCACCGAGTGAAAGTTATAATCTCTCAAAGTAACCACGTTCACCAAGTTGAACACGTTAGCTAACTTAGCTCTTAGCTCTAAACATTTGTTCGTTTAGAAAGATACATAAAATATGCACAAAACTGTTCATATTACAAAACATTGAGGCTATTTTAGCCACATTAATAAACATTTGAGTGATTTACTTTGACTTACCTCTTGAGCCAGTCAGCCATATTGAAAACTTCGTCAACTTGTCAAACCTTCAACTTTTTTAGTTATTTTATTAGTTATTTTGGAGGTTATTTTTACCAAAACTATTCTTTGTCTGTTTCGCGTCAGGAATAAGTCGGCTAATGACTCACCTGAATGTAACGAGTACGAGTTGTAAAAGGCGGACCGTGGAAGAGGGCACATCCTAGACTGAGCCCAGCCGATGGATGGAGCGAGCAGAGGCAAACTGTAGTCCTGAGGCTGCTCTGGATAAGTAGAAGTGGTTCAAAATGACCACAATTATGACTTAATGATTGTCTTCTCAGTTATTAACTTATTCTAACCAAAAGCTGCACAAACATAAAAAAACACAGAACATGTGTCTGTGACTCACCAAGTGGCTCCACAAAGGAAAAACAAAGATTGTATTTACAAACTTTAGTCCAGGGATTCTTCTCGTTTATACATCCTGTGCCGTCAGTGTCTATAATTCATAAAACTCTTCGATTCTGGCAAAAACAAGCGGCTCTTTTTGCCAAATAAACTTTATGTTCACAGCAAAATAAACGCAATGTCCGAGACAAAAATAACCTGTTGATTTGACACAACCAGAATTATATACTGTCACGTCGACTTTCTAAGCCAGCGTGTCTTGAAGGCGCATGTGTTAAGTGGAGGGCTAAGATTCAGGAGACCCGGGTTCATAACCCGAAGGAGTTACAAATAATCTTTTTTTTTCTGCACTCAAGCAACATTAAATGAAAATATAGTGCTTGTTTTGCGTTTTAAAACGATAATTCACCCTGGAGAGACTCAGACAAGAAAAGTGTGTTAGAAGATTCTTTATTGAATACATGACTTTGGCGGTCAGACCCCAGCAGAAGACATGGCGATGATTAGCACGGCCAGATTAAGTCAATTAGATCTGGAATATATGTCTTCCCCCAGGGCTGCACACTGGTGGTGGTAGAGGAATAAACTAGGGGCGAAGATGATGATGCAGAGGAGACCAAGGGCGATGAAGGTGGTCCAAAAAGTGGCCAATGAGGATAACATCCCCCTGTCCTTAGACCCTCCTTCTCGGCAAGGAAAAACTCCAAACCCAGTAGGGAAAATGAGAAACCTCGAGGAGAACCACAGTGAAGGAGAGATCCACTCCTATGGACGGACAGGCTGTAGATGTGACCCAGGGCAGGCTGTAGATGTGACCCAGGGCAGGCTGTAGATGTGACCCAGGGCAGGCTGTAGATGTGACCCAGGGCAGGCTGTAGATGTGACCCAGGGCAGGCTGTAGATGTGACCCAGGGCAGGCTGTAGATGTGACCCAGGGCAGGCTGTAGATGTGACCCAGGGCAGGCTGTAGATGTGACCGGACTGGCATGCCTCCATAGCAGTTAGTGTTCAACAACTCATCTGGCAGGATGACAACAGCCTTTACGGGAGGAGACGGGGAGGAGGTGGGGCGCAGCACGGCTGATCGATGAATGAACAAGAATGAATAGTCTGCATGTGGCCTTATATATTGTAGTCAGGGGCTGATTGGGAGCAGAGCTGCAGCTGGAGAAGGAGGTGTGGCTGCTGATGAGGGATAGGGAACAGGTGAGCTCGTTGGGTGAGGGAGCAGACAGTCTTCCAGGCTGAATTTACGCCAGCTCCATTACAATGTGCCTTTGAAAAAAGTAGGATTCTTAAAGTATTAAATTTGCATATCTGCTACAGATACAAATGTGTTTGTTGCCTGAGGTCGAACTCGTGCACCGCAGGCTTTTCACACCAAAGTCCTGTCTGTTATCCTCTCAATCATTTGACATCAGACTTTCAACCATGTTCTAATAGAGACTCACAGATAACGTGGCTGCATGAACACGCCATGGTTTGAAAGCTGTGAATTCGAATAAAAAAGCGGCCACCACGGGGGGTCTGGCGAGAATTGATGCCTCTAGTGTGAAAGCACCTTAAGGACAGCTTGATGTTCAGTCCTGTTTGCTGAATCAACAACGACGTGAAGCTGTCATAGGGGACTGTCTCTGCGATTTGGTGCTCTCTACAAACTGATCGGATTCGACGAACGTCACAAACTCGAACTGACCATTCGTCGAAGAGCGGAGCTGAACAAAAAAAAACCAGCCTTGTGACTCCTGTTCGTCTCGTCATTTAAAACAGCCATAGCTTTTTAGTGAGTTACTTACTTACCTGACATACGGTAACGTTTTTCCCCTGCTGAAAGAAATGAGCTACTGCTGTTTTAATCGCAGACAAGATGAACGAAAGAGTGCTGCTATTGTTGCAGTTCTAGTATTCGACGTAGGCTCAGTTCGAGTTTGTGACGGTCATTGAATCAATTTACTTTTGTGGAGGACTAAACTACAGCCGTCACCTGTCGACTTAGCAAACAGAAACTTGGAACATCTACAAATCCTTGGTCTATAATGCCTCACTGATATTTCCTATCAGTGATGCATTATCCGCAGAAGAGATGTATAATTGGTTTGGACTTTGGTGGGTTATGAGAAAAAGAAAGTTAGCACTGCAGCTGTCACCAGTAGCAAAACAAAATGTAAAAACGTATCATAGCCCTGCACATTGGGTACACTTCTTTCCATTTAGTTTTAAACCTAGTCATTAGTGAAAGTGAGTAATGTGACTCTTTATCCTCCTGGTTTGAATCAGATAAACTCTCTGGGCTCACTTTGTTTGTGTCCTCTTTAGAATCAGACTGTGGAATTATCCTATTTCTTCGTGTAAATCTTTTGAAGACATTAAATATACCATTGTTGCTGTTCTCAATAGAATCAGACTGTGGGCTGTTCTTATTTCCACGTGTACATCTTTTGAAGACTTTAAATATACAGTTGTGGCTGTTCTCTTTTGATTCAGACTGTGGGCTGATCTTATTTCCACGTGTACATCTTTTGAAGACTTTAAATATACTATTGTGGCTGTTCTCTTTTGATTCAGACTGTGGGCTGATCTTATTTCCACGTGTAAATCTTTTGAATATATTAAACATTGACTTGGCGCTGTTGTTATTGTCTTGTTTTGAACTAGACTGTGGCTTTCCTTTGTTCCCTCTTAAAAATCTTTGGAAGAAATTGACTGAATTCTTGTTGTTCGTCTTGTTATGCTCCATTTTGTAGTTTCTTTCAGTGTCAGGATTAATTTTGGAGTTTTGACGCAGAGTTGTGTGAGCGTTGGAAGAGATTTCAGCGGCCGCTTAAAAACGTGTGTAAACTGCAGAGCTTAGGTTAATGCTGTCAGACTGGCGGTCGTCTGTGGGAGAAGTGACGGCTGTGATGTCATAAAGAGAACTTGTGATCAGTCGCTATGGCAATATAAAGCCCTTCTTCATCGCCATAGCAACAGACGTCAAGTTCTTTTGTAGCCATAGCGACTGACATAATCATATGCATAATGTGATTGCTGATAATACTAATGTTTATTAAGGAAACCGGATCCACAAATTAAGTTGCCTGGGATCCAGAATGACATTTCTCTGTATTTTTACACAGAGAAAATGTCAGTCTGGTTGCCACCCCCTCCAAGGGCGTTTCTTTCGAAATCCAGATCGTACCGTGCAATGAAAATCGTTTATTTCAGTCATGTGGTTTTGCTAACAACGTCCCTGCTGTGCGCAGCGCGCATGGATCTAGGCAGCGCCGCGGAAGGAAAAACAACATGGCGCACGGGAAAACCGAGAGTTTGTTCCATTCACCGGTAAATGCCGTTTTAAATGACCAAAAAGACATCGCGTCAATTGTTGTGTTCAAGATGGTCAAGGCAGTGCAGTCGGCTCGAGCCGGTAAGAGGACCGCCCTTACCGGCTCGGTGACTGCGCGAGAGAAATCCCAAAAGCTTACGGCACTAGAAGCATTTATGCTCTTCTCTGATTGGTTCCCTCCGCTGTCTGTTAGGTGAGCTTTGTTCCGCCCTAGAAATCCAGTTGACTCGGGGGGCGACCAGACTCATCCGCTGGTACAGCGGTATGCCTCCTCAGTGTCCAGCTTTAATGCAGTGTGGTAAAATTGATTTTCTGTCACCACAAAACTGAACTGAGACAGCTGATAAAAATATGCTCAAAGATTGTGGGCCAACCTCTGGAAGGACTGTTAGAGATGACCTATCATAACACCATCATGAGCTTGGCCAAAAACATTAACTTCAGAGTCCTATACTACAAAGTAGATTTGAAGTTTAGCAAGATCAGTTCTGGGTTAAGTTTGGATCACTTTCTATTAGATTTGATCTCTATGGCAACATGCAACGAACTCATAACCTGCTTTGGACCAGTTTAAATTCACAAATAAATTAAGAAGATGAGTCACAGACCCATCAGAGATGAGAATTTAGGCATTTGTAAAGAGCAACAGGGGAGAGAAAGAGAGAGGGCAAAGAAGAAACAAGAAATGCGAAAGCCACAATTTACACTTGTATTGGCTATCAATGCAATGCGAATGGATTTATAAAGAAGAGGAATGAGATCTTGTAGATCTTGACAGTGATTAGAAAGAAGAATCCTATTGTTGTCGTTATGTTGTATTTTATCATAGTTGATATTTTTAATTCATTAGTGTTATATGTTGCACATTAGCATCGAAGAAAGTTCCTAGTCTGTGGATTTTGTTTCGTTGTTTTGTCTGACAATGGCAATAAAATCTTTCTGATTCTGACTGTTCCTGTGTGATAATTAATACAGCTTTCATAGTCTAGAAATATTTAATGACTGCAATTTGTGCACATTTGGATGTGGATCTTTAAGCTTCACCTTGACTCAGACAAAAGACATTTGTCTGAGCAACAGACACAGCTTATTCAGACTGTTTGATCTGTTAAATGATGTCTGCATACGTGTTTTAGACTTTTATTTCGATGCATAATATTCAAATAAACTCTGTAGCATGAGTTCTGTGTCTTGAATCCGATAGGAAAATGATCGTCCAATCAGCGAACAGCAAACAGCGTTTACGTCAAATCCAAGCGTCTGTTTGTAGTTCCACAAGTTTGCCGTTAAATATTAATGTACCTGTATCTATCACAGAAACCACAGACATGTCTATCATCACGTTCACACGCAGCTAATAAACCGTTAGCATTTACCCGACACAGCCATGTCAACACCTACAAAAAATTAAAATACTCATTCTCCATTCAGTAAAATTAAGAATAACTGCTTATCTAAACGCTTATGTAAACGCTAATCTCAATATTCCGATGTAAAAGAAATATTCAGGACTCCTCGCAAATGTGCTCTTAGCTTCGGCTAAACTGTCGAAAGAAACAAGGAAAACATCAAGTCACTTATGAGGGTTTGTTTTCGTGTGTTAACACTGAACAGATTATAACGCTATGAAAGCACAAAAGACTAACAAACCCTGTGTATTTCTGGCTCCTTATGTAGGCTGTTTGTGGTTTGCTTTCCTCCGAAGACGTGGCAACAACAAATCGTCTAATCTGTTCAAGTGTTTGTGTCTTTTGGTCAAAGCACCTTTCATTCTCACAAAGTTTAACAACAAAACAGTGTCCAGTCTGTCTTACCTGCGTTGTAGAGGCGGAGACACGCAAAGTAACTCTTCCAAATTCTCTGTGGGTGTTGAACATTCATGTATAATCCATTAAAATCCATGTGTTCAGAAGAAAAAATTTGAAACTTCACAACAAGTAGTAACACAATTTGGAGGAAATGACGTCATCAGAGAGGGACGCTCGTTGCTAATCTGGCTCGGATCGACCGACACAAAACCATGATTTTAACGTGATCCACGGTTTGGATTGCCTCTGCTGTGATTCATAAGGTACCCGAAAACCCCCTTTACCGTTCTGGTTGCTGTTCGTTGGGATCTGTCCTCTCTTGAGGCTGCGTGGCTGATCTACCGGGTCAAACGCTCTGCCCTGCTTTCCACCATGCAACGCGACAAGCGCCAGTCGGGGAGCAAACAACCAGGGGTTAGTGAAAACCTTACGGACACTGTATGCAATCATATTGACGCTCTTTTCCAAGACTGTGACTTTATTACTAAAATCACAAAGTTGCTGGTTGACTCTTTAATCGATCCAATCAAGAGGGTCATCACGGATTCTATCACGGAGTCTGTAAGGAACTCTCTGAAATTTGAGATACAGGACACGGCTGACAAACTTAACGAACTTAAAGACAAATTCAGCGACATGGAGGACACTTTGGACGAACAGGAACAATACTCGAGGCGAAACTGCCTTGTGTTGTTTGGTGTCCCGGAAAATGGCCAGGAAAATGTAATCGACGTTGTTATGAGAACTTTTAAAAACAATCTCAACGTAGTGGTGCAGCCCGGTGATATTGATAGGACACACCGCCTCGGACCCAAAGCCATCAAACAGGGTAAACCAAGAGGAATTATCATCAAGTTTGCTCACTACCATCTCAGAGACAAAGTTTACAGGGCAAAGAAACTACTAAAGGGAGCTACACCAAAGATGCACATTCTGGAGAGTTTGACATCTAAGCGCGCAAAGCTTCTGGATGATCTGCGCAAAAACTACAAGGATAAAATTGCAGCCAGCTGGACTCAGGATGGGCGGATTTATTTACTCACAAATAATAATCAGCGCCATGTTTTAAACGGTGTTCAACTCCTATTCCGATAACTTTTCATTCCGACACACCTCCATTCCGACAGTCTGTTTTTGGGTTCGCTATTCCGACATTCATGTTTTTTCTAATAATGTTTTCCCTGGCCATTGCGCTTCCTCTTTGGCCGCCACAGTAGCTATACAAGCACCAAAACTTTCACAAGTTGCTTAACAGAATTATCAGTGCGTCATCATCGTAATTATTGTGCATAGTTTTGAAACTGGATTATTTTATCTACATTTTTCAGCTTTGGGTCGCATCGAACAGACAAAAAACTGCATGTAATCTGGTTTGATTGTGGGGAATGTGTGGCTCGAGGAGCGGTCCAGTGTTCCCCGGGTCAGGGTTTTATGAATATGAACGGTGTGAGGGGCTGCAGTTTCCAGCTATAACGCTCCCCCTTTCCTCTAACTCTGTTTGACCATTGTAAGTCAAAAACATGCTTAAATCATCCAATATGGCTCACTGTGCGTACAGGACACCAGTGCGCGCTCGCTTTGGCACAGCTTTACAATGTACCCACATGGATCTCCTCACCGCACTATGACGCCTAAGATTACTTAAATTCTTTATGTAGGCCTACTAGTCTAAATTATAATGTATATAGGCACATGCAGGAGTAAAAGTATATCAATGAATTTACTGCCGTTTCTCCCCTCCTCCCCCTCTGTCTCCTCCTTCCCTCTCCATTATTTTTCTGTTAGCTCACACAGACAAACCGTGGACAGGAAAACGATGACAACTGTACAGTGATGCTCTCTGAGTCTTAAGCAACAAAATGATGCCTGGTTTGTAACAATCTGATACAAATTCACTGAGAAATGAGCAGAAAAAGAAACTAAATTTCAAAGCGTTAAACTTCAATGACGCGCGCAGCGTAACGCGAAAGTACACGACGCACTCTCATTTTATTATATTCTCCACAAACTGCCTAAAAGGATTATTTCAACCTGCTGCAGCCTGGCCCAGTACAGCCTTAAATAGGTTTCTATTTAGTGCTATGGCACGAGCAATCTGAAAGCCTGACGCGCCCAGGCTCATGACGCGCGGCTGAACTCGGCCTTCTTCAAAACAGGACAACTTTTGTTTATTTATTTTTGTGGTTCTTAGGTTGAAAATCTGAGCAATTTTTTGTATTCCGTTGAGAGACATTTTTTACGTAATTATTGTTAAGTGTGGGTTTAGATTTGTCCCCTTTATTTCGTTATTTTTATTTTTTTCAATGACTGTTAACTCTGTGCGCCGGAGTGAGAGTGTGTTTTTGCCATCATATGGTTAATAGCAGAAATGACCATAGATGTGAGATTGACTTATCATAATTGAAAAGCAGGACATTTGTAAAAAAAAAAAAAGAGAGAGAGAGAGAAAGAGAGAGCGATAGAGAGAGACGGCTACTCCGACTAAGAAAAGAAAACTATGTCATAATACAGGGGTGCTTTGAAATTTCTGTTAATGCCGCTATTCCGACCAATGTCTAAGTAGCGAGCTGTCGGAAAACCAAGGTGTCTGAATACCGGACTGTCGAAGTTGAACACGTTAGCTAACTTAGCTCTTAGCTCTAAACATTTGTTCGTTTAGAAAGATACATAAAATATGCACAAAACTGTTCATATTACAAAACATTGAGCCTATTTTAGCCACATTAATGAACATTTGAGTGATTTACTTTAACTTACCTCTCGCCAGAAGCTCCAGGTTGTTGAGCCAGTCAGCCATATTGAAAACTTCGTCAACTTGTCAAACCTTCAAAAGAGTTTAACTTACAAAGTGTTAGAAAGAGCCCTGGTTCTATAAAAGTGTATTTACCGACACCAGAGACAAGGTTTTGGGCTTTAAAGACAAGTAAATACCACCGTCACTCACGTACAGGTTATCGCACCGAGCTTTCAAGTGAAATCAGACCGACTGTCAATGTGCGCTGCTTTATATACCGCGCCTGATGCGTTACCATGGCAGAGGTGACAAGTAACTAAGTATTTTTACTCAAGTACTGTACTTAAGTAGTTTTCTAGAGTATCTGTACTTTACTTGAGTGTAACATAATCTGGAGACTTTTTACTTCTTAAATTTTTCATGAAATATCTGTACTTTCTACTCCCTACTTTTTAAAAATAAGTGAGTTACTTTATGAGTCCATATTTTCCTCTTAATACCTTATCAGACCTGCTGTGCCACTGTGAATTGCCAAAAACGTTATATTTTCTAATTATCAAATGATAAAAGTCAGAAGAATTATATTTAAGTTACTATATAAAGTTCATCTCATACTTCAAAACATAACAGACCAACTTTGCACACTGCAAAAACTGTATTTCTAGATTGGTATGTGTCTTGTAATTCTGGATTTTAACCTTTATTATTGGTATTTTTATGACTAAGGTGGTGTTCCTTGATACACCTTTATGACTTGTTTCAATAAATTTGTTTCAAATGATTTGCTAATGACATTTAGCATATTAGTAAGATATTTTACTCGCCTCGTTGGCAAATTTGATTCAAGCACAAATGTCTTGAAAACTGTCAAAAAAGTCTTGAAACAAGTGAAATAATCTGCGAAATTCCTAGTATTCTAGTAGTTTATCTGAGACTAGATAGTCATCTTTTGCAGTGTGATTGTACTTTTTACTTATTTTAGTTAAGTAACTTTACACACATTTACTTTTATACTTTTACACAAGTAAAGCAGTTTCAGCAGAACTTTGACTTTTACCAGAGTTGTTTTTTACACAAGTAACTGTACTTTTACTTGAGTAGTGATCTCAAGGACTTTTGCCATCTCTGTACCATGGCAACGACGCACCGCTCTGTTTCTTTACTGAGATTAAAGTATCAAGTTTAGCCAGAGAATTATGTTAACAAATATAATTTTTTTTTTTTTGTTTAAATTGTGTCATTTGTGATATGTTTGCTTTATTCACATACTATTATTATTATTTGATAAACATTTAGCTAATATATAACTTTTGAAAAAAAAAAAAAAAAAAGAAAGAAAGATGTTTCTACATTATAGTTTTGATAATATGAAGTCACTAAAAGTTTCAGATTTAAACAAGATACAAGAAAAACACGTATTTCTTCTAAAGTCATGGTGTTGGGAGGTTGATTGTAATTTAGGGAAGTGAGCAAAACATGTGACCGATGTGAAAAGTCCAATACTTCTCTTTGGTTCTGAAGGTTATAAGATTGTTTTTGAGAGCTCTCTTTAAACATTTCACTTCTGCTCCGTGTGAATGCCTTTTCAAATCTATTTATGGTTCATTTCGAACATGTCCTTTATTTATGTGTGTCGAAATACTTAACTAAATAAATAAATGTGTCAGTATATGAAGCAGTTAAATGATCCAATTACAACATACAACACTTTGTCACGTCTGTGTTTAAGTATTTGAACTGCAGATTGTGATGCGTGAGCTGAGGCTGTAGAGGGCGCTGTCGTCACGTCCGTCTTCAGCTCTTCTGTAAAAGTCATCTTTGTGAGTTCTTTTTACATCAAGTAGCTTTACTCGTAACAACAAACCAGAGTCATATTATATTTGATCAGTATATAATATGACTCTCAAAAGGGTTCAATGTGAAAGTGTTACGAAGGCTGAGCTGCAAAAAGAGAGAGAGAGAGGTGATGTCAACTTTCTATGTGTTTACAGAAAACTACAGAACAGGGACGATTATAACACTTTTTTTTTAATTATTATTTTTTTTATTTGACATCTGAACTTATAGTCTTAGTAAAAAAATGCTTAAAGCTGTATAAAATGAAAGATGTAGGTCTTGTCTTGACATATGAACAGGTTTGGTTCAGTCAAACTATTTCATTTCAAGACAAGAAAGTCAAGTGTTACATCTGCCCCGCAAGATTTGACAGACTGAAGGTTGTCCACATTTAAACCACAATAAGTCTGTGAATCCAGAAAATGTCCGAGTGGCAGTTGTAACATGTCATAACTGCCTCAGACAAACATAGAAACATGACAGACATATCTCCATCATCACATCTTTGTCCAGAACAGAAACGTGAGCTCATCTCATGTGTAACTTTACTGCTCAACTTACTGTTTTCTTTGACTGTAAAAAGTTTTCTGAAATGTCAAATGTCCTTCCGCTCAAACAGCAGGTGAAGGTTTTGTGTTACGTTTGTCCCTCGCTCTCCTCCACATCACATCTGTCTGTCTCAGTCTGTTCGTCTTTAGAGAGGTCTCATTTATTCGTAATTACTTTTAGTCACATCTGATAATAAATTATAGTGTTCTGGCATAGCTGAAGATAAAAAGAAAGTCTCTGTTTACAGTCAAATCATCCAGTCTGGGATGAATCAGATTTGTAAAAACATTGTAGTTGTGACAGCTCCTCATAGGGATGGACACTGTTACATATAATCTACTCTATATAAATAATCAGATTATCGTTGTTTTGAGAGCATTATGTCTTTGTACACCAGGGCTGTTCAATATGTGGTCTGAGGGCCAAATCAGGCCCAACAACCAAATACATCTGGCCCCTGACCAAACATTAGAATATGCATTTGTTTTGTGTTTCCTGGTATCATTTGAGGTTTGGACTTGTTCAGACTGGTTTGGTTCTGTCTGGTGCTGTGGTCAGGCCAGTTATCAAAGCCCAATGTCCACTAAATTTCTTTTTTAATCAATCAAATCAACTTTACATCACTAGGGGTCAGGGGCGTAGCACCAAAGTTGGGGCCCCAGGTACAAACTTTGATAGGCCCCTATAACATAATTTTGTGTTTCAATTATTTAGTCTGCTCTTATTATTTTTCTATTCATTTTGTTTTATTTTTGTACAAGCTTCATATTTAATGACTAAACAAGACATTTCTGTGTTTTTGTGTCAAAACATTCACCCACATAAAGACGAGAATAAAATGAATAACATTTTAGCTGGTTTGCTTTAAGCATAAACTTGTCTAAATTATGCCAAAAATACACTTTCAAAAGTCCCAGTGACATTTTTGACATATTCTAATGTTACTGGATTAAGAAGTTGTGATTTATTTACAATATTCAACGCAAAACCTTGTATATATATATATATATATATATATATATATATATATATATATATATATATATATATATATATATATATATATATATATATATATATATATATATATACAGTATATATATACAGTATATATATAAATATATATATATATATATATATATATATATATATAATATATATATATATATATATATATATATATATATATATATATATATATATATATATATATATATATATATATATATATATATATATATATATATATATATGCATATTTATTGAACTGATCATTTAGTGTTAAATCCTGGCTGCTTGTTCGCTGAAATCTGCAAACTCGTGCTTATAATCTTATCATCTCTAGCTGTTAGATTTGTTAATAATTTAGCCAATTAATATTCCTAATTATTTAGCAAATTTTTGGGGGTCAAAATAAATGTTTCTACGTTGGATGGAGCTCTCTGATATCACAAATAATTACATTTAGAAGAACAATCAGAAGCTCACAAGCAAAAATAACCTGCTTTTAGGGGCCCCTTTCTGCTCTGGGCCCCGGGGAAACTAGTACCATTTACCCCCCCAGTCCGACACCCCTGCTAGGGGTCATTAATCAATTAATCATATCAAATGACCTGTGGCCAACTTCTGTCAAAAAAACTATAAAATCAAGATAAAGATAAGAGCTTCATGTTTATAACATTTATTTATGATGTTTAAGGCATTAAACCCAGCTTGAGAGGCACAGTAAACACATGTTTGAACATAGTAAGAGCAGAAAATACACAACTCTGAGTCCAACATGTGAAAAACACAAGATCCATTCTTCACCTTTAGTTGTGACTTGTCTGATATGTTTTTTAGTCTCAGAGGTCGTGGCTGTGTGGCAGAGCGCGAGGTGCAGCAGGTCCCATTAGTTTACATTGTACGACTTACATTAGATTCAATAGAAGCAGCCGGTGAGATTTTAAGCCAGCCTGAGATCGGAAATACGCTCCTCAGATTGGACAAGGATGCTTTATGGCCTTTTTATCAGTTTTTGATCGGTTTGATCAGCTACACACCTTCTATTAACGATGCGTCACACCTATCGCCATAGTAACGGGCCGCCCCAGGGCTAGGCCTGGGTCTGGTCTTAATTTGGTTTCTGTTCTGCATCTAAATGTTGGTAAAGACTTCAGCAATACTCAAACAAATGTAATGTTGGGGATAAATTGTGTGTGTTAAAGTGGTGACGTGTAGAGAACTGCTCGTGTCAAACATCTGGTCCTCACCAAACCAACCCCAGCTGTTCCTTCTAATAAAGACTAAATAAAACTAAACTTAAACTCGTTTTTAATCAAAATAACTTCAGCTCAAGAAGAGGAATTGAACAGCTTTATTCTTCTGCAGATTCACTTTGGAAAATTTAGCTGGGCATTAAAAACCAAAAGAACCTCAGCGCAAAGAATTATTAAAGGTCAAAACTATGAACCCTCAGAGGTCAGAGGTCACAGAGTCCAGCTTCATTCATTGATTTCCATAGGCACAGTTTAATAGGCTGCAGTAGAAATGATCCAGTCCAAAGTGAACCGTCCTGGGACGTGTGAGCTGAGGGATCAGATAACAGATCATTTATAAGACTCTGAGCAGGTCGGTGCTGTTCTTCACATCCACATTAACATTAACATACCACAACAGTACTATTGGACTTTTTTCAATAGTACTTCTTTTGGTTCCAGTCCGCATTTTGGATGTGTTCACTCAGAGCAGGAACTATGAACTGGAGCCACACTTTAGAGACTTTTTAGCTCCTGTTCTGGGGCAGGTACTTTCAGTCAGACCAGGAGCTTTGTTTGAAAACATGTTTTATATTTTCTAATATTTAGACAAACGTTCCTTTTCCCAGAGAAAAATTACTCAAAAGCACTAATTGCAGTAACTCCCAAAACAAATGTTTACATTTGTAAATTTGTAACAATTATTAGGAATAAAAGTGAATAGTGTTTTATTGTTGATTTCATTGATGATTTTAGTTTTATGTAGAAGGAAAAAACTACTTTAGTAGTTCTTGAGTCCTGACAGTGAACGTACCTGCTGGTCAAAGCCTGATCCTGTCAGATCTCAGAAGCTAAGCAGGTCTACGCCTGATTAGTACATGGATGGGAGACCGCTAGAACACCAGGTGTAACAGTGAGACTGTCGTTGTGTCCTTGGGCAAGACACTTAACCCACACTGCCTCAGTGTCTGTTACACTGGGTGAGTGGATGCTAGATTGTAAAGTGCTTTGAGTGTCTGGAAAGGTAGAAAAGAACTGTATAAATAGATCATTTTTAACACCAACAAATGACATATTTAAATGTTCCGGACTAATCAGACGCTGATGTTAAATCTTTTTAGCCCCACTTTCAGTTGCTGTGAGAACACAAACATGGTGACAGGGTAGTTCCTCTGACTAAACAGGGGCTAAAGGAATGTGGGAACTTAGTTACCTGTTGAAATCCTCAGACCACTGACTGTCTTTTCTCTTTGGTCTAACCTGTGTGTGTACTTTATAGTGACCTTCTCCTGCTCCACCCACGTCCCGGTGTGTGTGTCCCTCCTCCTGCTCCGTCCCTGTGTGTGTCCCCGGCTCCACACTAGTCCCTCTGTGTGTATGTGTCCTGCTCCGTCCCTGTGTGTGTGTGTCCCTCTGACTGATGCGTGTCCTCCACCATTGCTTCTCGTTGACAGCGGCTCATTGTTTTCTGGTTCATAATAAGTCTGAGCGCTGACAGGTCTGCTCTCGTCTGCACGCTCTGTTCACGTCCACCAGTCTGAGTGTGAACACAAGTCAGCAGGTCAGAACCAGGACTGAACCAGGTCAGAACCAGGACCGAACCAGGACTGAACCAGGTCTGAAGCAGGACTGAACCAGGACTGAACCAGGACTGAACCAGGACTGAACCAGGACTATAAAAAGTAATAGTTTAGCTTAAAAATGCAACAAAGTGTTTCTCTTTTTTCTCTTCTCATTCCTCTTGCTCGTGATTTCTCTTCTATCTCTTTCTCTCTTTGCCTCTCTTACTCGCTCTGTCTCTCTCCTCTGTCTTCCTATTTCTCTCTCTCTCTTCCTCCCTCTCTCTCTCCTCTCTTTTTTCCCCTCCCTCTCTCTCCTTTCTCTCTCTCTCTCCTTCTCAGTCTTCCCGTCTCCCTCTCTCTCTCTCCTCTCTCTTCCTCTTTTTCTCTTTCTTTCTCCCCCCACTCCTCTCTCTTTTCCTCTCTCTCTCTCTCTTCCTCTCTCCCTCACACTACCCCCTGACCTCTTTCTCTCTCTACTTCTCGCTCTCTCTTACTCTTTCCTTCCTTCCCTCCCTCTCGTTCTCTCTCTCTCTTTCCCTCCCTCCCTCCCCCCCTCTCTCTCTCCCTCCTTTTCTCCCTCGCACTACCCCCTGCCCTCTTTCTCTCCCCCTCTCTCTCCCCCTCCTCTCTCTCTCTCTCTCTCTCTCTCTCTCTCTCCCTCCTTCTTTTACTCTCTCTCCTCCTTTTCTCCCTCGCACTACCCCTGCCTTCTTTCTCTCTCTCTTCTGCCCTACTCTCTCCTTCCTTCCCTCCCTCTTGTTCTCTCTCTCTTTCCCTCTCTCTCTCTCCCCCCCTCTCTCTCTCTTCCTCCTTTTCTCCCTCGCACTACCCCCTGTCCTCTTTCTCTCCCTCTCTCTCTCTCTCTCTCTCTCTCTCTCTCTCTCTCTCTCTCTCTCTCTCTCTCACTCTCTCCCTCCCTCTTTTACTCTCTCTCTCTCTCCCTCACACTCCCCCCTGTCCTCTCTCTCTCTCTCTCTCTCCCTCACACTCCCCCCCGTTCCCCTCTCTCTCTCTCTCTCTCTCTCTCTCTCTCTCTCTCTCTCTCTCTCTCTCTCTCTCTCCCTCGCACTCCCCCCTGCCCTCTTTCTCTCTCTCTTTCTCGCTCTCATAACTTAAAAATCTCTTATCACTTTTTTAATGGCAACATTCCTGAAAAGTAGCTTTTGCAGTTTCTCTTTGTCCTTCTTCTGTCATTCAAACGTTTTTCTGACGATGTTTGTGTGAAAAATATTTGACAAAAACTGGTTCGAGACACTTTTGTAGTTGTTTTTTTAATAAATCAATTAAACATTCTGAATAAGTTAAAGACAATGACAAAGTAATTCTCCCCATAAAAAGTCAAATCAATGCTTTAGTCCATTTGTCTTGACTCACCTCGAGTCCGTTTTGCAGCACAAATCCTCTTCTCTCAACATGAAGGAGCTTTTGTCAACCCTGCGAAACGCTCTGGTTTTATCCTGTCTTTGATCATGTCTAACTCTCAGTGGGTAAAACTCTTGAAATCATAAAAATACACAAAAGAAATCCTAGTAATCATGAAAAGAAGAAAGAATGAACAGCGTGTCTCTGTCCGTGGTGCTGAAGCCAGATCAGAGCAGGATCAGCACCACGGACAGAGACACGCAGGAGTCTGGAGACAGAGATGACTGAGGTTAAAGGTTACATTATGTTTATAAAGAGTATCTGGCACAGTGGCAGAGTGGGCAGCCTCACACCAGGGCGTTGTGGGTTCGACTCCCGGGCTGAGGGGCTGTTGTTGAATGTATTTAAATCTTTGTGTTGATAGAACTTGACCATGTGAGTCAAAGATGTTCAACTTGAGTTAGAGAGAGAGAGAGAAGAAAGAAGAAAGAGAGAGAGAGAAGAAAGACAGAGAGAGAGGGAAAGAGTGAGAGAGAGGGAAAGAGCGAGAGTGAGAGAAAGGGAGAGAGATAAGAGAGAAGAAAAAGAGAGAAAGGGAAAGAGTAAGAGAGAAAGAAAGACAGAGAGAGAGAGAAAGAGAAGAAAGAGAGAGAGAGGAAAAGAGCAAGAGAGAGAGAGGAAAAGGGAGAGAGAGAGATAAGAGAGAAGAAAGAGAGAGAGAAGAAAGAGAGAAAGTGAGAGAAGGAGAGCGAAAGAGAGATAAGAGAGAAGAAAGAGAGAGGAGAAAGAGAGAGATAGAGAAAGAGAGAGAGAGAGAGAGAGAGAGAGAAAGAGAGAGAGTGAGAAAGAGAGATAAGAGAGAGGGAGAAAGAGAGATAAGAGAAAGAAAGAGAGAGATGGAGAAAGAGAGATAAGAGAGAGAGAGAGAGAGAGAGAAGAAAGAGAGAGATGGAGAAAGAGATAAGAGAGAAGAGAGAGAGAGATGAGAGAGATAAGAGAGAGAGGGAGAAAGAGATAAGAGAGAGAGAGAAGAAAGAGAGAGATGGAGAAAGAGAGATAAGAGAGAGAGAGAGAGAGAGAGAGAGAGAGAAGAAAGAGAGAGATGGAGAAAGAGATAAGAGAGAAGAGAGAAGAGAGAGAGAGATGAGAGAGATAAGAGAGAGAGAGAGAAAGAGAGAGAGAGAGAGAGAAAGTGAGAGAGGGGAGAGAGAAATTGTACTTGCATTTTTAAGTTAAACTGCCTGATCACTTTCTTTCAGTCTTGTTCCTGAGTAAGTTTACTCTGGTTTCCCTTAGCAACCACAACACGCTTCATTGTAAAACTCAACCACTCCTCCAGTGAAGTAAATAAAATAAAAAAAACATCAAAGTAAAAATTAAAACAACTTTTGGTCAAGTCTCGTTTTTGATTAAAGGGTTACATGGTCTTGTCTTCACACTAAATAATTTAAATGAACATAAATCTAATCTAATTCTGTTACAATTGTCCCGCGTCTCCTCCAATTGAATCACTTTTTATGTAGAAATAGTGAGTGCACGCGCTTGATTTAGTCTCCATAACAGACGCGTCAGTCCGATCTAAACTATCCACCTCAAAGCGCGCGCACGCCTCCCGTACCGTCCCGTCTTCTGCTGCCGTGCGCGCGCCCCCCTCTCACGCACGTTCACGCGCCCTGGGGCTGGGGCTCGCGGAGCAGCTCGCGCAGACCGCCCCGGATACAACGACTCTTTTTTCCCCCCGCGCGCTGTAGTCGCCTCTCCGCCGCGTCTCTATCTCTGCCTCTGCCGCGTCTCCCTCCTGCCGCTCGTACGTCTCTGCCGCTCGCACGTCGCTTCTCCCGCGCACGTTGATGGGGACCGCCACACCGGACAGGGACCATGCCGGTGATGAAAGGATTATTAGCGCCACAGAACACCTTTCTGGACACCATCGCCACGCGCTTTGATGGAACGCGTAAGTCACGGTCTTTTCTCATGCTTTTGACACTATTAAGTCCCGCTTTAGTCCTGGTTTAGTCCCGGTTTAGTCCTGGTTAGTCCAGATTAATTCCTGGTTTAGTCCTGGTTTAGTCCTGGTTTAGTCCTGGTTTAGTTCCCTTTAAAGATGCCACCCGTAAGTTTGATTCTTTTGTCCTGTTTTCTCACTATTTTAGCTCTGGTTGTTGTTTTAGTTCTTAGAAAACATCACAGAACTAACTTAACAGCTTTCTAAATGTTTGTCCTGGTTTAGTCCTGGTTTAGTCTTGGTTTAGTCCTGGTTCAGTCCTGGTTTAGTCCTGGTTCAGTCCTGGTTCAGTCATGGTTTAGTCCTGGCATAGTTCTGTATTAGTTCCTGATTTAGACCTGTTTCAGTCCTGGATTTATTCACAAACAGCACATACATTTTTAAATGTTCAGTAATGTTTTAGCCCTGTTTTAGTCTTGGTTTCAGTCCTGCTTTAGTCCTGGTTTAGTTCTGGTTTAGTCCTGCTTTAGTCCTGCTTGGTCAGGTTTTATTCCTTTCATTGTTTTAGTTTTGTCCTGGCATAGTTCTGTCTCAGCCGTGCTTTCTTCCCAGACTCATAACGTCATCGTGGCTCTGTTTTGGCCCAGTTTTTGTTCTGGTTTAGTCCTGGTTTAGTCCTGGTTTAGTCCTGGTTTAGCCCTGGTCTAGTTCCCTTTAAAGATGTCACTCGTAAGTTTGATTCTTTTGTCCTGTTTTCTCACTATTTTAGCTCTGGTTGTTGTTTTAGTTCCTAGAAAACATCACAGAACTAACTTAACAGCTTTCTAAATGTTTGTCCTGGTTTAGTCTTGGTTTAGTCTTGGTTTAGTCCTGGTTTAGACCTGGTTTAGACCTGGCATAGTTCTGTATTAGTTCCTGATTTACACCTGCTTCAGTCTTGGATTTATTCACAAACAGCACAGACATTTTTAAACGTTTAGTAATGTTTTAGTCCTGTTTTAGTCTTGGTTTCAGTCCTGCTTTAGTTCTGGTTTAGTCCTGCTTGGTCAGGTTTTATTCCTTTCATTGTTTTAGTTTTAGTCCTGCTTTAGTCTTGGTTTCAGTCCTGCTTTAGTCCTGCGTTAGTCTTGGTTTCAGTCCTGCTTTAGTCCTGGTTTAGTTCTGTTTTAGTTCTGTTTTAGTCCTGGTTTAGATCTGTTTTAGTCCTGGCATAGTTCTGTCTCAGTCGTGCTTTTCTTCCCAGACTCATAACGTCATCATGGCAGGTGATTCTGTTGTGCTGTTTGTTCTCTGTTTTGGCCCTGGTTTAGTCCTGGTTTAGTCCTGCTTTAGTCCTGGTTTAGTCCTGATCCTGTTCTAGTCCTGCTTCAGTTCACAAACACCATTTGCTTAGTCTGATGTTTCAGTCGTCGTTTAGTCAAGTTTCAGTCTTGATCTAGTCCTGGCACAGTCCCGTTGTTAGATACAATGTGATTTAAATGTTTGTTCACTGTTTTGGCCCAGTTTTTGTTTTGTTTTACTCCTGCTCTTGTCTTGTCTTTATTTAGTCCTGGTTTAATTCTGGTTTTAGTACTGGTCTAGTCCTAGTTTAGTCCTGGTATTTAATCCTGGTCTGATCTTGGTCTAGTCCTGGTTCCTGACGAGTGTGATTACAACATGTTTTGATTATGGCACTTATTTGTTTCTGATCCTGTTCTGGTCCTGTTCTGGTCCTGTTCTGGTCTTGTTCTAGTCCTGTTCTGGTCTTGTTCTGGTCCTGTTCTGGTCTTGTTCTGATCCTGTTCTGGTCCTGTTCTGGTCCTGTTCTGATCCTGTTCTGATCCTGTTCTGGTCTTGTTCTGGTCCTGTTCTGGTCCTGTTCTGGTCCTGTTCTGATCCTGTTCTGGTCTTGTTCTGGTCTTGTTCTAGTCCTGTTCTGGTCTTGTTCTGGTCCTGTTCTGGTCTTGTTCTGGTCCTGTTCCGATCCTGTTCTGATCCTGTTCTGGTCCTGTTATGGTCATGTTCTGGTCCTGTTATGGTCCTGTTCTGGTTTTGTTCTGATCCTTTTCTGGTCCTTTTCTGGTCTTGTTCTGGTCCTGTTCTGGTCCTGTTCTGGTCCTGTTCTGATCCTGTTCTGGTCTTGTTCTGGTCTTGTTCTGGCCCTGTTCTGATCCTGCTCTGGTCTTGTTCTGGTCCTGTTCTGATCTTGTTCTGGTCCTGTTCTGATCCTGTTCTGGTCTTGTTCTGGTCCTGTTCTGATCTTGTTCTTATCCTAACTTAAGCCTGGTTTAGTTCCCAGTTATTCTTGCTTTAGTCCTGCTTTAGTCCTGCTTTGGTCCTGCTTTAGTCCTGCTTTAGTCCTGCTTTAGTCCTGCTTTAGTCCTGCTTTAGTCCTGCTTTGGTCCTGCTTTAGTCCTGCTTTAGTCCTGCTTTGGTCCTGCTTTAGTCCTGCTTTAGTCCTGCTTTGGTCCTGCTTTAGTCCTGCTTTAGCCCATCTGTCTTTGGTTACTTGTCTAAAACCTGCAGATAATAAAGTAGAAATATGGATTTACACAAAAAAAAAAAAAAATCATTCAGGTGATTTCTTTTACGTATTACACATATTTTGTTACATTTTAATCATCATCTCTTCTCTTTCACATCTCAGTGTTTTGCAGTTTGACTCTAACGTAAAACATTTTGATCTGACGAAGAAAGAATCTGCAAATATGAAGAAAAAAAAGTAACTTAGTTCTGATTTTAGTTCTGGTTCAGTTTTGTCTGACTTCTGTGATCTCGAACGTCACATCTGCCTCTGTCCATGGTTCTCTGTCCGTGGTCCTGAACCTCCCTTTCTTCAGTCTGTCTCTGCTCATAGTTTAACTTTTGCTGTGTGTCTCTGTCCTTGGTCCTGAACACAGATAGATGATGATTGCGTTGGCCAGTCGGGCTCTGTCACTGAAATATTTGGGGAGTGAGTTCTTTTTGAGGCTACATGTGTGATCTTCGGGAGTTTGTTTCTGGAGGAACAGTAGAGCAGAATGGACTGGACGTTGCTCTTATACAGCAGCAGCAGAAGGTGGAGGGCGCTTATGTTATTGTCCAGACTGAGTGTTGAGGCACTGAAAACCATTTCCTTTGTCTTCTCAGTGTTGATGTGAAGATAGTTGTCTGTGCACCATTTTGAGAAGTGCATGACTGAGCTGTAGTGTTGTCACGATACTAAAATTTCAAACTCGATATTCGATACCGATTTCGATACCACGGTGCCAACTTTATTTTTTTTTCTTATGATAGAATTTTTACTTTTTAATTATAATTTTTTTATGTATGTTTTTCTTTTGATAATGTTAAACTAATAGTATTTTATTGTAATATTTGTTTATTATATACTTGATTCATTACAACACATTTGCTGTTTACGTAGGCTCTATATACAGTATTTCATAGTTTCATCATTTCCACCTCCAATGAGAGAAGAAGGGGGCGGGGCTTAGCGTGCGAGAGGGAGGCAGGGGGCAGGGCTTAAAATATCGATACTTGTTCAAACGAGTATCGAGTATCGGTATCGGTTTTAGTATCGATTTGCCTGGAAAATCCAGACGATATGTTAAAAATATATCGTCTGGTCGCCGGGTCCCTCTTTCAGATTTCTGTAGCCGTGATTGACAGATTAGTTAGCCAATCAGAGACAAGCATCTTCCGTCGTGTAAAACCAAACGTGGCTGCTCCCGAAGAAAAAAATACATGAAAAAAATCACGTGGACCTGAAAAACATCGCGCATTTCTGTAGAATCAATGAGCGAAGCAAAAAAAACGATTTTAATGTGAAGTGAGTGAAGTAAAATTTTGGTCTAAATGACAAAACGACCAATCAGCTCCTTTGTTTCATCTGCGTCACGCTAATAAGCTAACCTGATTGCCCAGTACGATGTGGATTTGATCTGAAACGCAGGCGGAGGGCGTGGTGACCAGACCCACTCTTCGCAGTATGCTGAAGTGTGGGTTCTGGATCCCAGGCAAAGTATCGATTAGTATCGGGGAATCGATATTTTTGATAACCCTATTGAGTTGTGGTAAACACTGATGGATTGCTGATTGTTGAGGAGAGCCAAGATTGCAGTGTAATCAGAATATTTGTAATATGTTATGGTTGGTGAAGGGCTTATACAGTCATTGTGAAGTGTGTAAAGGAAAGGACTGAGGACACAGCCCTGTGGGACCCCAGTGTTGGTGATAGTGGTAGTAGACATCACAGAACATATCCTTACAGCTTGTGGTCTGCTGCAGAGCTGGGGGATATGGACAAAAATGAATACCTTGATAATCTTTTGGCGTACCTCGATAACAAGATGTTTTGCTTGTTCCTTCATCTTAGTTCAAACCACTAAAAATCGACTCAAAACTTAAAACACTTCTAATTACAGGCACATATTCATTTGTTTTCTAAATTCGGTTTGTCATTTTTGCCGGTTTGTTTAAATACCAAACAAATATTCAATTACAAGTGCATAAATCTCCCATTGTTTTGTGTTCATTTGAGAAAACTCCAGTTCTATTTGTTCCTTGTACCTGAGTTTAGCCTTTGTAATGTCATTTTTAATTTGCCTGTCTATTTCTTTGAGTGAAATCCAGTCTTTATGTTTTTCTACAAATCTCTTTCGAATGTGAGCTGTAATCCAAGGTCTAGAGTTGGGAAATGTCCCGTAAACCTTTGTAGGAATACAGGCACTAACACAAAACTTAATATAATCCGTCATGACCGGTACTTTCTCCTCCAAATTGCCGTCAAAAATGCGCTTCAGTTCCTGTTTGTATCGAGGAAGAAAGATGAAAACATTGTGGTCAGATGAACCCAGTGGTGGATGAGCGCAGACAGAAAAAAGCATCTGCAATATCCCGTCGCACAAGCCCAAGGTGGGAATATGTACGTCCTGATGGAAGATGGCAGCACGTTGTCCAGGCGACAGTTATTATAACCTCACTTCTGTTCGTCTGCTTCTGTCCGTGGTTCTAAACATTAGTTTGCCTACAGCTGGATCTAAACTTCTGGGGGTCCTGAGCAAAAATCAGCTCCGATTCCATGTTCAGTCAAGTCAAAGCAACATTTGTTCATTCAAATGTAAATATAAAAATATAAAAGTGTAATTGTTATTTCTTACTGTAAGTCTCTGCCCCAGAAACATTTGAATCAATAAATGTGTTTTTCTTTTAGTCTGTGGCCTTTTAGACCAACAAATACATTTCATGCATCAGTAGTCACTGTATGTGTGACTTTGATCTACAATAGTTGATTGTACATTTGATCAAGTGTGACGTGGTGTGAGTGCAGAGCCGGACCTTCCTATACACAGACTACGCAAGTTGTGTAGGGCCCCACCTCTGTGGAGGACCTCGCCTCCTTCTGAGCGCTGATAGTTTTTTGAGTTATGTCAGTCCAGTCCTCAGGCCTGTTGCCTTCACCCTCTTGTTTGGGCTGTACATAAACCTGTTTGACCAATCCTATAAACTTAAACATGATGGACCCTCCCCTTTTCTGTTTTTGAGACACGGCAGAGACACAGCCGCTTCTCCTGTGCTGCGCTTGAGACTGACCAAAGCAGAAACAGGTGTCTGATGATCAAAGAGTCTGGGAACAGTTTGGACAACAAATGCATGTTCTGTGTCTTATAAGTTCAGACAATCTTGTGTCAATAGGACAAGTACTGGCTGAACTACGAACACAAATATCTGATAAAATGAAACGTGTGCAATTCGCGAAAATGACCGCAGCGAAATACGGCGGATTTCTGCACATTTATGTTGAATTATTTCAAGAGCCACATAAAACATGAGGCTGTTTGTCCCGAAAAAGTTTCAGATTTCAGTATTTCTGTTTAAAAAGTCCAGTGCGATGATGCAGGTTTTCAACTTTTAAAGCGTCAGAGTGAAGAGGGAACAGAGGCGGAGCTCACAGGGAGAGGGACAGGGGGTGAGGCCCAATGTTTCACATTTGGAAACATTGGGCCTCATTCACGACATGTTCTTACGAACAAATTTGTTCTTAAGGGCTGTTTACGAACATTTTTGGCATTCACAAAATTTGTTCTTAACGGAAAATGTTCGTCTGTAAGAACAAATCCTACGAACACTGCGGAGCACTCGTAAGAACAAAAAATCTGCTGTTTCAGATTTTATTTCTTATAAAATTCAGTCAAAAAATTTAATTCCTACATGATTGTAGGTTATGTATTTTATAAATTATTATATGTAAAATAATTTTAGAAACAAAAAAGTCATCACTCGTGCTAAAAATGACTCCTTTAATAAACCTGCAGCAGCCTGTCCCAGCCTCAGAGCCTCTGTGTTCTGACCCCCACAGGACTCAGGACCCTGTGTCCCCCCAGGACCAGAGCGGACTGTGCTCTGACTGTGCTCCCCTCTACAGCCGCTGCCCCCCTCCCCCGCTCCCCCACACGCTCGTTCTACCGCCACGTGAAACGCGATATAAACGGCAAAAGCCCAGCGTTATTTCAATACATCTGTGACTTGAACATGTTTCCTCTGAGTGTGTTCATGTGAGTTTGGACATTTTTAAAAGACGCTGACGTTTTTAATCAGCGAAAGCGCTGCTGCCTTTCTTCCTCCTCTGCAGCAGCGCTTCCTCCTCCCAGCTCCAGCAGAAATCTTGTGTGTGACGCGCTGTGTCCGGCCCATTTTTGCCATATAAGGAAGTATGCATTATTCATTTTTATTTAAATAACCGTTCGTAGCTGGAGTTTGGTGAATTTGGCGTAAAGGCTGTTAGGAAGGAATTTGGCTCGTTACGAACTCGTCATGAAAGTTACGCACAGATTTTACGAAGATTTTCATGAATGAGGCCCACTGACACCAAGTGGAACTTGTGGAGAGTTTCAATGAAATTAATGATAAAATGATGCATAAAATTATGGTCTAAAATAACGCAGTCCAAATTTAGGGAAAATGCATCTGTTTTATTCAAAAGTTTCTGGGGCAGGATCTCACTTTATCTCTTTATTGTGAGAAATATTATTTAGCTTACACTTATTTTGTCTGTCACTTTGTGTATAGTTTTAAATTATAATGAAAAAAGTCCATTTAAACGCTGCTTTGGCTTGACTGATTAAGGTTCGTAGAAAAGACTGGAGGGCCCCCGAAGCTGAATTTTTGCTTAGGGTTCCAAAAGGTTAGATCCGGCTCTGTGTGAGTGTTTGTGAGCTCCACCTCTGCTCCCTCTTCATGAACACCACACTGTCGTCCACATGTTTGGAGAGAATTGTTTGGTACAGCACGTTTACGTTTCAATACCATTTTTATGTAAATAAATGTGATTTTGGGCAGAACCAATGTCCACACGCAGGTTGTTCCACACTACACAGCGATGCACCAGTTTATATTTTAGAGTTTTAAAACTTTACTACTTACATGCTGCTGCGTGAAAATGAAACCTGAACTGAAGGTGTACAGAAAAATACCAAACCAAAACTGAAAACCAAACCGAATACGATTTGCTCTGAATGTTTATTGTTTTA
This sequence comes from Mugilogobius chulae, assembly GCA_038363315.1. NCBI lineage: Eukaryota > Metazoa > Chordata > Actinopteri > Gobiiformes > Gobiidae > Mugilogobius > Mugilogobius chulae. Next base: position 830,346 of record CM076408.1, read on the forward strand.
TTTTTATTTCCTACGACTCATGTTTGCTAAATGTATAATCTTAGAAAGTCCTCAGAGTCGACTGTTGTTGTGGTTTTCGGTAATACAAAAATGAATTGACTTGATTTGATACACTAAACTGTATCACCGCGCTGGCCTTTTTCAACAGAAATAGTAAGTCTGAAACCTTTTTTTTTTTGGACAAATAGCCTTGTGTTTTGGTTTAAAAAACAAATGCTGCAGAAACTGTATTTCACTGTGGTCATTTGTGTGATTGAATGTGCAGACGTATTAGTTCATCAGATGTTTGTGTGTGTGGTTCAGCTCAGGCTCTGACATGTCTCCATGATGGTCCTAGAGAAATGCACTAAAACATGTCTTTACACTTTTCTGTTTAGGTTTAATCTGTGGCCTTTAGTTTCTGTTAGTGACTAGACCCATTGACTTTTTCTAATATAACTTGTGTGATTTTTATAATATAAATCTCAAATGTTCAGTATATTTAAGCCCTAATTAGTTGTTTGTGCATTTTTTAAATAATTTTTAGGGCTGGGCAAGTTAACGCGTTATCGCGGCGTTAACGCAGCACGTGCTTAATCGCGATTAAATATTTTGTCGGCGTTAACGCAGGTCACGTGATTCGGCCAAAAAGCATGAATGAAAGCGCCCGCACTGCTGCCCTTTTCTCCTCCTCGCTCTTATAAACAGTCCACAAACAGAGGATCTGCTCCGTTGCTGCAGCTCTTTAAATACAAGGAAGTGAGCTCTGCTGTACGGACGGACAGCGGGACAGAGACGAGTCTGAGCTTCGTCTGAGTGTTTAAATCATCCAAAAAGACCCAAGAACCACAGAGCTACGTGTTGTTAAAGTGAGGCTAAACAGGCGTTCAGAGACTAACTCCTCCCACAACTGAACCTCAAACAGACTCGCAAAAGTGGGAGATGCCTGGAGGCCTTTTTAAGAGACGCCCAGTGGGTGTAAACAGACATTGATTGACAGCTCGAAATATGAACAGCGAGCCTGGTGAATGCTGAGTTTTGTATCGGAGCGGTCCAGGTCTTGAAGTGAGATTCACAGATGAGGAAGCTGTAGTCTGCAGCACTACAGCTTCCTTGAAGTGCAAGGAAGCAAACTTGCACGTCAAGATTCCTTTTATATTTACTTTACAAAACATATTATGTATTAAACCTTTGCTTTAGTCTACATAAGCACATGATCGTATGATGTGAGTATTTTCTACAAATGAAAATGAAAAACAAAAATGATAAACTTGCCACTGGCACAAGTTTCGAACCAACGCATCGTTGTGCAGGCGGCTGCACCGCGCACCACTCGCTCATCAATCTGAGCTAACTGACTGCTGATGTCAACATGCAGCGAGTGATGCTTTCCAAATCTCCACAGCAGCGATGTCAAAGGGAGGAGTTTAGATAAATCATCTGGGCGGCTCGTCTGCCGCGTCAATACACTGTGACGTCAGCGTGAACTGAATATGCACTGACAGAGTTTGCCCATCGTGGCAGCACAGCTGTGGTTTTTGCACACATAACAGCAAAATGAGCAAGTTTGCACAAAAATGTCTAAAAAGGCCTGGAAACAGTAGATAATTCAATTTAGACCCCATATACACAGACTGACAGTGAAAAAAAGTTGATTATGAGTTTAGTTTCTCTTTAAAGACTTCAAACCGTTAACACCTCATTAAATATGCGCACGGAGATTCAGCGCTAGGTCAGCGGCGATGCGCAAACTTTTACACACGTGTTTGTCATGTTTACTTTGAAAACGTTAAAAACGGCCTTGTTTCACTTCCCACAGTGTATTTAGTGACACTGAGCTGGTTTTAACCAGGACTATCCCAGAACTAGACCAGGTTTTCATCAGAACTGAACATGTTAGTTACCAATGTAACTATAGTTCTATGAGTAGATAAAATTATGCATCTAAGCCAAATATACCACAAAATTTGCAAGATTGTACATTCTACAAAATGGAGAACCTTAAATATACTTAAAAAAATCATCTTTTGGAGAAAAAATTGGTTAAAATAGCTATTTATAGAATTTTATGTGTAAAGTGCGATTAATCGCGATTAATCACATGGTTGAGCAGCGATTAAAAATTTTAATCACTGCCCAGCTCTAATCACTTTTAAAGCTACAACGTATACTGGATACCTAAAAACAACATTCACAATATGATCTAAACACAAAATAAAACTTATGAGATGTAGAACATGTATCTGTGTCCAAACTAGAGTCTTTGATTCTGCGTCTGAGCTGAGAATGATCAGGCTCTTCTGTCAGTCTGGATAAGCTCAGGGGAAGAGTCTGTGTCTCTGTCTGTGTCTGTGTCTGTGTCTGTGTCTGTGTCTCTGTCTGTGTCTGTGTCTCTGTCGTGTCACGAGAAGAGAAAAGGAATCTGAAGGCTGTAGGTTGGACAGACACTTCTCAACACAAATCCTTATAATCTAAATTAAATACAAATGTTGGTCGACTTGAACTCTATTGACTGATGAATGGACTAAACAACTTAAAGACTACAGCTCTAGTACATGTACAAACCAGAGGGTGAAGCCAACAGCCAAGTTTGGACCCAACACGTTTAAAGAAACATAAACTATCTGCTCTCAGATGGAGGGCCAGTCCACAGATACAGGGCTTATGAAACTCAGGAAGGTCCAGCTCTGAGTTTGCCTCTGTCCGTGGTCCTGAACTCACTTTTGCAATCTGTTTTTTGGTCTGTAGTCCACAGTGTTGATTTCGTCGACAAAATATTTAGGCATAGTTTTTACAGACGAAAACGAAACGAAAACTAAATAAAAATGACATCATAAAGACCAAAAAAATGGCGGCAAAGGCTGACGTTTTCATCGATGAAAAAAAAGACGAGACAAAACCAAAATCTGACGAAAGAAAGTTGGGTAAAGGGAGAGATGAAGTGAGTGGAGCTTGTCTTACAGAGCCAATCACAGCGTGGATTGTTTTGCGTGTTGCCGAAAACAAAGCGTGTTTGTTTTCACGCTTGGTTTTTATGACTAGACTCAAATGGAAAGTTAATTTAGTCGGAAGATTGAATTAATCACAAAGACTAAAACTAAATTAAAATCAAAATGAACACTGTTGGTCCAGAACTTCCCTTTATTCATGTGTCTGTGTCTGAGGTCCTCAGCCTCACTCGTTCAGTCTGCCGCTGTCCGTGGTCCTGAACACTTTTTTCACAACTTCTCTTTGTCCTGACTTGGATTTAGTCCTTGTCTAGTCCTCGTATAGTCCAGTTTAATTATAATATAGTCCTGATTTAGTCCTGGTCTAGTCCTTGTATAGTCCAGTTTAATCCTGATATAGTCCTGATTTAGTTCTTTTCTAGACCTGGTCTAATCCTGGTCCAGTCCTGATTTAATCCTGTCATAGTTCTAGTTTGGTCTTGGTTTAGTCCTGGCTTAGTCCTACTTCAACTTTGGTTTAGTCCTTGTTCTGGTGTTTAATCCTGGTATAATCCTGGGCTAGTCCTGGTTTAGGTCTGTTTTAGTCTTGGTCTAGTCCTGGTTAAGTTCTGGTCTAGTCCTTTTTAATCATAGTATAGTCCTGGTTTTGTCCTGCCTTAGTCCTGGTCTAGTCCTGGTTTAGCTCTGTTTACTCCTAGCATAGTCTTGGTTTAGTCCTGGTCTAATTCAGGTCTAATCCTGGTCTAATCCTGGTCCAGTCCTGGTTTAATCCTGGCTTCATCCTGCTATGGTGTAGTCGTCGTCCTGGTGTTTAATCCTGGTCTAGTCCTGGTTTAGTACTGTTTTAGTCTTGGTCTAGTCTTGTTTTAGTTCTGGTCTAGTCCTTTATATTCATAGCATAGTCCTGGTTTAGTCTTGGTCTAATTCAGGCCTAATCTTGGTCCAGTGCTTGTTTAATCCTGGTTTAGTTCTGGTATAGTCCTGGCTTAATCTTGCTTTAGACCTGGTATAGTCCTAGTCCTGGTGTTTAATCCTGGTATATTCCTGGTCTAGTCCTGGTTTAGTCCTGTTTTAGTCCTGGTCTAGTCCTGGTCTAGTCCTGGTTTACTGCTGCTATAGTTCAAGGTTAATCTTGCTTTGGTTCTGGTTTAAATCCCGTTTGATCTGATTTTTTCTGAATACCCATCTTGACTTAGATCTGGTTTAATTCTGTCTTAGTTCTTGTTTAATTTAATCCCACTTTAGCACTCATTCTTATTTCAGTTTGTGCATTTGATAGTCCAGAATATCTCTTCTTTTGGACCTGATTTAGTCCCAGTTACAGTAAAATCTGCATGCAACATAGTCCATGCTAAAGTGCCGAGGAATGGTGAGAAAAGACCTGCTTCCTCCTCACATCACACTGTTCTCCCTCTGCCTGGCTCTCTGCTGGGGACTCTCCTCTCCGGCTCCAACACATTTATCAAATTTAATTGGCCCGCGGTCGACAGCGCTCCACGTTTATTTACGTCACTGTGCTGGGTCAGCGTCTTTGTCATTTTTCACTTTTGGTTTAAACACAGAGGAGCAGCGTGGTGACGTCAGTGGATTGGAGGTGTGCTGTTTAGAGTCTGGGATGGGACTTGTTGGGTTTCAGTTTGGTGGCATGTTGGAGATTGTTTATTTTCTCTGCTCTAGGACAAAGACTGTTGGCAAAATGCTCTATTCACTGAAGAATCTTGGTGTTGTTTCTGATCATAGTTTTAAATCTGACACACAGATTGACAGTGTGGTGAGAACAGACCTTTTTTAATCCGCAGTGGTTATAAAGGATAATTCATGCTTCCATCAGCTCCAGACTAGACTAGTGCGATGTTCTTTATGTGGATGTCTCACAGTCTGCTCTCAGTCGTCTTCAGTTTGTTCAAAATGCTGCAGCTCGTTTTCTCACAAACACAAAGACGTTTTCTTTTTAATCTTCCTTGGCTTTCAGTTTCTTTTAAAATTGCAATGTTTGTTATTGAAACTCTTAAAGGTCTTGTGCCCCCTTACCTGACTAAACTAAACACCTCTCAGTTTGAAATCCAAGCTGGTCGTTAAGGTCGACTAATCGTTCTCAGAGTCAGACTCAAACACTGGTGATAGATCTCATATGATATGATCTCATGATCTCATGATCACATGATCACAGATCTGGACCTTTTAAAATCCAGACTTAGGACACATTTATTCAGACAAACTTTAAACACTGTAATGTCATGACATAAATTGCTTTTTTAGATCTATCCCATCCAGAACAAAACAAGCTGAAATGTGATGCACAGGTCCTGAGGGTCACATGATTGGATGGTTTGTCTGTACATGAGTTCATATGCTTTTAGTTTGCAGTGACATGAATGTCAGTCCAAACTAAGATGCATGCATGATTGTTGTTCATGCTGGAGCATCAGTTGTGTAGTTCAGATGTGTCTCAGACTGTGGCCTGTTCATAACCAGGATGCTCCAGCATCAGCTGCATCCAAGTGCATGTGTTTGAAAAGTCAGAAGGTTAGTCATTCAAGTACGTCTGTTTGTGCTTGATTTGAAGCAACTTCTGCCCAAACCACACTGTGATTGGTCTGCTGCTGCACTGTGATTGGTTTGACTGAGAGTGGCTTTGCTAACTGCATCTAAGAAAACCGCCATTTAAATAGATTTCACTATATTGTGCCAAAGCACACACTAGGCTCTTATTCTTTTCTCCAAATAACAATAAACAAGCATGTTTGAATAGCATTTTCCCCTTTATAAGGCTCTCACAGTGCTTTACAATCAAGGATCCAATCACACAGTGTAACAGACACACAGAGAGTAAGAGACATGCAGTATAACACACACATACACAGTGTAACACACAGTGTAACACACCGTGTAACACACACAGTGTAACACACACAGTGTAACACACACAATGTAACGGACACACAGTGTAACACACACAGTGTAACACATACAATGTAACGGACACACAGAGAGTAAGAGACATGCAGTATAACACAAACATACACAGTGTAACACATAGTGTAAAGGACACACAATGTAACGGACACACAGTGTAACACTCACAGTGTAACACACACAGAGTGTAAAGGACACACAATGTAACGGACACACAGTGTAACACACAGTGTAACACACCGTGTAACACACACACAATGTAACGGACACACAGTGTAACACTCTCACTGTAAGAGGTAAAAACACAGACCTCAGCTACAGGACAACACAAGATTCCTCAGACAGACCTGAATCAATCCAGATACAACTGCAGAGTAAACTAATGATGAGGAAGCACAGTTGTAGAGAGATTTAAAACCCATTAAAGTTGATTTTAAAAACATGTTCACTTTAAATCCAAAGCCAGGTCAGTTGTGCTGAGGTCCTGTTGGTTGTGTGGGTCTGAAGTCGGAGCTGTGATCTGCTCCTGGACAGTTTCTCTTGTTCATTTGAACTGACCGCAGCAGCCTTAGAATGAGTCTGTGTGTGTGTGTTTACAGAGAAGTCACTTGTTCTGTGTAAAGACCCACTGTGACTGTAAAAGTGCAAATGTTACTGTAGTTTGTGCATCATCTGGACAAAGACAGAGGGTCATAAACCAATGTGTTCTCTCTCTCTCTCTCCTTTCACCCCCCCCCCCTCTGACTGTACTCTGAAGGCCGCTCTGTTCCGCTGAGCGTCACTAACCCTTCTCCTTCCTCTTCCTCCTGCATTTATTTCTTCTCAAGGACGACAAACATTTTACACTTCGTCCCACCGAGGCATTTCATCTGAGACCAGGATTTAGAGAGAGAGAGAGGGAAGAGAGAGGGAGAGGGAGAGAGAGAGAGAGAGAGAGAGAGGGAAGAGAGAGAGAGGAGAGAGAGGGAGAGAGAGAGAGAGAGAGAGAGGAGAGAGAGAGAGAGGGAGAGAGGACAGAGAGAGAGAGAGGGAAGAGAGAGGGAGGAGAGAGAGAGGGAGGAGAGAGAGGGAGAGAGAGACACACAGAGAGAGAGAGAGAGAGAGAGAGAGAGGGAAGAGAGAGAGAGGGAGAGAGAGAGAGAGACACACAGAGAGAGAGAGAGAGAGAGGGAAGAGAGAGAGAGGAGAGAGAGGGAGAAAAGAGAGAGAGAGGAGAGAGAGGGAGAGAGAGAGAGAGAGGGAGAGGAGAGAGGGAGGAGAGAGAGAGGAAGGACAGAGAGAGAGGAAGGAGAGAGAGAGAGAGAGAGAAAGAGAGAGACAGAGAGAGAGAGAGAGAGAGAGAGAGAGAGGGAAGAGAGAGAGGGAAAGAGAGAGAGAGAGAGAGGAAGGAGAGAGAGAGAGAGAGAGAGAGAGGGAAAAGAGAGAGAGAGAGAGAAAGGAGAGAGAGAGAGGAGAGAGAGGGAGGAGAGAGAGAGGGGGAGAGGGAGGAGAGAGAGAGGGAAAAGAGAGAGAGAGGGAGAGAGAGGGAAAAGAGCGAGAGAGGAAAAAGAGAGAGGGAGGAGAGAGAGAGACAGAGAGAGAGAGAGAGAGGAGAGAGAGAGTGGAAGGAGAGAGAGAGACAGAGAGAAACAGAGAGAGGAGAGAGAGAGAAGAGGAAAGAGAGAGGAGAGAGAGAGAGAGAGAGAGAGGAAAGAAAGAAAGAAAGAAAGAAAGAGAGAGGGAGGAGTGAGAGAGAGAGAGAAAAGAAGAGAAGAGAGGGAAAGAGAGAGAGAGAGAGAAGAAAGAGAGAGAGAGAGAGAGGAGGGGAAAGAGAGAGAGGAGAAAGAAAGCTAGAGAGAGAGAGGGAGAGAAGAGAGAGAGAATAAAAAGAGATAGAGATAAGAGAAAGAAAAGAGAGAGGGGGAGAGAGAAGAGAGAGAGATAGAAAGAGGGAGAGAAAAAGAAAGAAAGGATGAGAGAGAAAAGGAAAGAGAGTCAGAGAAGAGAAATAGAGGGTAGTGAGAGAGAGAGCGAGACAAAGGAAAAGAGACGTATTCTGTCCCGTCACATGATCTCAGTAGACCTGGCTTCTGCTCAGACCAACCACTAGGGATGTCACGATATCAAATTTTAGAATCACGATTATAGCAAAAGGAAAAATCACAATTTTGCGATTATTCACGATTATCGGCATAAAGAAAAAAATATATACACATATATATTTAAAATCTAAATGATTGGTATTTGATTTGCTGACAGTGACAATACACTGATTGTATTACATAAATATGATGTAGCCTGGAATAAAAATAATAAATGCAATTATATTATAAATGCAAATATATAATAATTTTATGTTTCACTAGCAAGGACCACACCACATCAGAGAATGTAATTAATATATTTATTGATGATTGTTGATTGATGATTGATCGATGGCTGGATCAGGGAGACTGTGGGTGGGGCTCTGTCTCAGCGATCCGTTCAGCCGATTCAGGACCCCCCACCTGTAGATGGAGATGTCTTCAGCAGGAGGACAGATGAGATGTGGGGTGGGAGGGTGGGGTCGAGAGATCTGAGACAAGACGTGTCGTTAGGAAAGAGCGGTTTATGTAGAGGCTTCTGGGTACTTGGAGGTGTGTCCGAGAAGGCGAACGAGGTGTGGTTTCCTGGTGCAAAAGGGCTGTGGTCCTGCTCCTGAAACTTCGTTAATTTCATTAACTCCCATTTAAACAAAATTTTAATCAAGCTTTTTTTTTTTTTACATTATTGTCCCTTTAATGATTGCTTTAATATTCTCAATATACTTACAATAAGAGAACCATTACTAACTAATAATATATTATGTGATATCTGTCATGTGACTCACGAAGGTGACGTCATCCACACGTTTTGTTTTCCCAGCGTGTCGTCACGTGACGCCTGCAGCGTCTCTGCTTTAGTTTTACTTTCAGGTCAGAGTTTATGTCAAGTGAAGCATAAATACTCGTTCATTTTTGCCGTGAGCCTCGTGACTCTCTCTGGAGCGCTTCGTTTAAAGGATTTACGTTGTTTCTTTACCTTTACTTGGACGAACAGCGAGGGATGATCGCATTGAAGATGCTGGATCATGTTGGATGTGTTAGCGCTTTTAGTGTCTACTTTTCAATGACACGTTTTGCGTATTGGACACTCTTCAGCTGCACAAAGCCCTGGTTATCTTTAAAACAACCCCTGACTTGATTATTTGGATGGATACAACTCCTGAAGCGCTAACTTCAGCAGCCTTAGCGGTGAGTTGACGACACACGTCGTTCTCCGCACGTCACAGAAGACGTAAGACGTGTTTGCGGTTTACCGTGAGTTGTAAAAAGTCTACGAATAACCTACCGTGGGGGAAAATATTCGCAATTATTGAAAAACCTTTTAATCTTGACATCCCTACCAACCACACCAACCAAAACAAACATGGCGGTCTGACTTCTGCACATTAACCTAAGAGGCATTTTGTTTTTATTTATGCGCATAAAATAATTGACCCATTCTTAAAGAGAAACTAAACTCAGAATCAACTTTTTTCCACCGTCAAACTGTGTATATGGGGTCAAAATTGAATAGGGGTTATGCACAGTTGTTTACTCCAAAAACATACTCTTTTGTCATCTTTTGTCGCAGCGACGGCGGTCACAGCGGCAAACGAGCAGCTTCCCGATTTTCATAAAGAAAAGTTGTAAAAGTGTGAGCGAACTACACAAAGCTCCGCGCACACACCGAGACTCGCCGTGCTCATGGGCCCGGGCAGAGGCGCTGTGGGTCGGGAAGAAGTGAACACACGCTGACTGTCGGTCAAACGCTGTCAGTGCTTTTTCAGTCACGCCGACGTCACATCGAGTTGACGCGACAGACGATGATGGTTATATATATTTTTTATACATAGGCCACAGGAATCTCCACTAATGTTTATGATAAAGCCTCCAACAGCTGCTCTTCACTGGTTTGTTCAAAGTCTTTCTCACATGATTCAAAGTGTCTTTCATCAGAAGAAATGGAACCTGAAGATGGTAAAATACTCTCGACTCTTCTCTCCTGCTTCCATCCACAACACAGTAACATGTGTGTTCTCCTGCATCTCCCTCTGTGTCATAGAAAGCAGCCTTCTAAAGTTTTCTACAGCACGATGAGAAACCAATGGATGTCAACAGGAACCTGGACATGGAAAAAAAAAAAAAAAAAAAAAATGCAATGAATGTCTAAACACCCCACAGTTGAGAGAGAGGAGGAGGGAGGAAGATGGAGGATTAATAAAACGTAGCTAACTTACCCAATCGCACAACTTTCCCCTCCAGACAAAAGAAGTTATCAACCAACTAAGTTTATATTATCTTTTATTAATGTTTTTTGCAGTGTTATTTTTACAGTGTAGTCAACTTCACAGGCTGAATAGAAAAGATCTGAAAGCGGCGTTGCGTTTCTTCTACAACTGATCAGAGCCGTGCTGTTTGTGTGGAGTAAAGTTGGTGAAATGATGTGGCAGATTAGGGGTTGTACTGCAAAGACGCCACCTCGCGGCTTGTTGACGCTGCTTTGTCCCGGTTGAGCGAGTGCGCGGTCTCGTGTTCGTTCTTTCCACCTGTGTGTGTCTGGCCCTGTGCGCAAAAAGCCCGGACTGCTGCACACAAACACAAGCGGAGAGACGTAAACGCGGAAATGTACCGACACCGGCACCACGATCAAAGCAGGACAGACAAGGCACGTGAACGGGACAGATTTTATGAAACGCGCTGATTCAGGACCGATTGGGCTGGATCTTATTGATCTAGTGGACTGTTACAAGCCCCCCTCCCCTGGCATAAATGTTTCACATTTTTTCAATGCCACAACTCTTAAACGATGTTTAGCCTATAGCTTAACGCTCTCCTCGCTTTTCCTTCTTCCCCCCTCCTCTGCTGCCCCCCCCCCCCCCTCTCTGCTGCCCCCCATCTTCGCGCTGATTGGTCAGAACTGATCATGTTGTCACTTTTCTGACGTCACAATAGTTTAACGTTGTCACGTTGTCAGTATTTATAAAAAATGTATTTTACTTTTTTTTTACAAAGCTTCTGCGACTCTGAGCTGCATTTTAAACTTGTTTTATTCATTACATTGAGGTTGGATTATGCTGGACAAAATGCTGGACAGGATTTACAATTTTTTGCAGTGTTTTGCCTCGACAAACAGGAAACAGATGGTGCTAATGTGCTAGCTTTGCTTTGTTAAGTCTATCAGAGCAACAAATCAAGTTTCATGAGTGGAAATACGGCGGTTTGACAGGGGATCAAGTCAGCGTTTGGTGAGGAACATTATTATTTCATGTTTCTAGCAGCTCTTATCTGTTTGGTCTCTGTGTTCTGGAGCCTGTGTTTTCTCTCGTCCAATCATCGAGCCTAAAGAAGGGTCTGCTCCAGAGTCCAGGGTGAAAACAAGACCACAGGCGACTCACTTTGGACCCTTTGCACAGTGGACCGCCCCGAGCCTATGGACACAGGGCTTCTGAGCAGGACTGCTGTCTGTCTGAGCCGTGTGAAGTGTAACGGCTGGAGGGAGAGATCTGGAGTGGGCAAACGGATCAGGGTTGCCAGATTTTCAGAGAGCAACAAGCGACCTGGCTTTTGAAAAAAAGCCCAAAACAAGCGACTTCAAATAATGGTTCAAATAAGCAATTAATTCAACATTATCTGTCACAGCAAAATGTTGGCAATGATTTTTTGCATATTTTAAATCGTATTTGATCATTAATAAAGATTTAAAAACATGAAAATATGCAAAAACTCCATATTTTTTGTCATTAGTGGGCCATTTTCGTGAATTTAAATCTGAAAAAACGTAAAAATCACCTTGTTTATGACGTCAAAGGGTGGCAAAGGAGCAAGCCCAAAAAACCGCAACCCGCTTCTTTAAAGAAGCGGACTTGGCAACTCTGAAACGGATCATTTTGGACGCTGTGACCTGCTCTTTTCCACACTTAACACACCAAAACATGAGCTCTCTCTCAGTCAGCCTTTGAATTAGCTGTGTGTCTTTATGATCACAGAGAAATATCAGGTTAAGTTCTTACCAACATGTTCGTGTTTAGTTTGAAGTCGCTCGTGACCTCCATCATATCTTTACCTCCAAACTGTCACTAATTGTACTTTTAATCATTATTATTGAATGTATTTATCACAAGTCTGAGGCTGACTTCTAATGGAAGAAATAAAGCAGTCGAGAGTTGTGCCTCTCTCTGCTCTTTTCTCTTCTATATACACTCAAGGAAAAAAAAAAAAAAAAAGCAACAATTTAATTTTCGAAAAATTGGAAAAATGGGTTAGCATCCTGATTTGAGTCCATATTGGGCTGAACACAGACTTGACTGATTGTGAGAACCATAAAGAGTGCATTACAGGGTGGTTTATGTTTGAAACTCAGAGTTGACTTTTACCGCTGGTTAACTGTGCTCAAGTCTTCTCTATAAAAGGCACCAGAATGAAGCCAAAAACACACGATTGTCCAACCAGAGAGGGATGGAGCTATGGACGCTGTTGTCGTACTGGTGGCCCCCGTGTAACGACCGCTGCACAAGACCAACCGCCCCACCCGCACATTGTTTTGATTGTTCTGATTACTGTGTATATTTTTATTGGCCTAATTTTGCATGCCCTTATACTTGATTTTATATATCTTAAATATTTTTACTATATTTGATATTTTTTACTAGATTCCTTATCTTTATTTGTGTTTTCTGTGTTATATGTTGCACATTCGCACCGCAGCAAGTTCCTAGTCAATGGCAATAAAATTCTTTCTGATTCTGATTCTGATCTCCATGACAGGTTCAGCCTCCATCAGGTCCACAGCCGAGACCATTGGGACACACCACTATCGATAGATAGATAGATAGATAGATAGATAGATAGATAGATAGATAGATAGATAGATAGATAGATAGATAGATAGATAGATAGATAGATAGATAGATAGATAGATAGATAGATAGATAGATAGAACTTTATTGTCAGACCACACAGGTCCGAAATTTGTCTTGCATGTGAACAGCAGCTTCGTCACAAAGACAATACAACACAAAAAGACATTACATAAAACATACAACAAATCAATTACAGTCTGCTTATTTTGATTTTGATGGATTAAGCTCCTCATTTAGTTTTAGGATGGACTGATGTATAAAGGACTGTTTGAGCCTGATCCTATGAAAGCGTGGCACACAATACCGACGTCCAGATGGTAACATCACATATTCTTTGTTTAGAACATGGCTGGGGTCAGAGATGATGTTTTTGGCCAATCGCATGGTGTTGTTATGATAGGTCATCTCAAACAGTCCGTCCAGTGGTTGGCCCACAATTTTTGAGCATATTTTTATCTGGTGTCTCAGTCCAGATTTTGCAGTGACTGAAAGACAACTGTACCACACTGCATCCATAATCTCCTCTGCGCTGACGCTATTCCACCATATGGGCCACATGTTGGATCAGTGCTTAGAGCTCGGGTCCAATGGTGCACTCACATCGTCGTCGGACTTTGCAGAGGTGGTCCCAAGTCGTGTTCAGTGACGAAAAAATGTTCCAGTGCTTCAGAGCAGATGGATGAGATCAGGTGTACAGGAAACGCTGGGAGAGGCTGAACCTTGTGTGCACCAAGTAAACCTGTGAGGTGGTCCCAGTGTCATTGTTTGTGCAGACATGAGGTTTTTTTTAAAGTTTGAAATCATGACAACACTTCTCCATGGAAATATCTAAGTCTAAAACCATATTGTGCAACATTCTACAGATAAAAGCTCATCATCTGCAGCAGAAAAGGTGATGACAGCCTTTTTAATTGCTTCTCTTTCCTCTTGTGCCACAGTCATGACATTATTCATGAACTTTACAGACTGCAGCTGTACCTTACATATCGATTATTGTTTTTTTTTCAACCACGTAAACAACATTATGTGTGCGTGTGACCTACTGACGGCACAATGAGCTCGTATTAAAAACAAGGACAGAACATCACAGCGGAGAGCTCCATTGTACTGGAAATGAGGTTCTTTTGTTTCAGGATTGTTTATGAGCAGCAAACACAATCTGTATCGAGCCTTTAGCGACGTTTAAATGGTGCAGTTTGTGTTGGTTTGAGGCTTTTTATATGTTTAACTGCAGCTTGATGAGGCACTGAAAAAATGACATTGACATAGAGCAAAGACATTACATTATGAGAGATGTTTTTTTGGTGTGTATACAGGTTAAAATAAATTAAAACTGGAACACACCTGAGTCGTGCATCCTCACAGTCTTACCCCCGACAGCCTCCAGTGAGCCCAGTTCATGTCCACTTTAGGTCCAGACCAAAGTAAGTCTGCTGTTGTCGTGGAAATAAAGACTTTTTCTTCTCAAAACAGTGATATACAGTACAGATCAAACGTTTGGACACACTTTCTCATTCAAAGAGTCTACTTTATTTTCATGACTGTGAACATTGTAGATTCACACTGAAGATATAAACACCATGAATGACCAGAAGGAGAGTGATGACCTGGCCTCAACAGTCACCAGACCTGAACCCAGTCCAGATGGTTTGGGTTGAGCTGAACCGCAGAGTGAAGGGAAAAGGTCCAACAAGTGTTAAGCATCTCTGGAACTCCTTCTAGACTGTTGGAAGAGTGTTTCAGGTGACCAACTCTCATCAAGAGAATGTTTAGAGTGTGAAAGCAGTCATAAAAGCAAAAGAACCTTGAATATGACATATTTTCACACTTTTTGCTGTACCATACTTCCACATGTGTTCATTCATAGTTTGGATGTCTTCAGTGTGAATCTACAATGTTCATAGTCATGAAAATTAAAGTCTTTGAATGAAAAGGTGTGTCTGTACTGTATGTCCTGACAAAACCATTGTACATGAAAAAGTCAGACCTTGTAATCACGTGGCACTATTTTCTTTCCCTTCATGGAGAGAAAATGGAGAAATGGGGGTCGGATTTAATAAGCTTCCTCCTACTCCTTTTGAACATCAATGTTATTTCTGCTAAAAGTTTTATATGTGGTTTTAAGTATCACAGTTGTAGCTGCATATACATGTATGTATATGTGTGTGTGTGTGTATGTACAGGTGTATATATATTTTTTCTGTCAGATAAATAAATAGATATCACTGCGCTCATCTGGACCTAAAGTGGACATGAACTGGGCTGACTGGACCCTGTCGGGGTAAGACAGTGTGGATGCACGACTCAGGTGATGGGGATGTCAAACAGTTGTGAAAAAAGTTTTTTGGACATTCTTTGAATTTATTAAAAATAGAAAACTAAGAAATCATATTTACATAAGTATTTACATTTTTCCACTGATCGTCCTTCAGATGTTTTACAGCTTTATTGGAGATAACTGGACATAATTAGTAAAGACTCACACCTGTCTATGTAAGGTCCCACAGTTGAGCTGCAGGTCACAGGTCAAACACCAAACATGAGGCCAAAGGTTCTGTCTGTAGACCTGAGACAGGATTGTCTTAGGCACAAATCTGGGGAAGGAAACAGAAAAAAATCAGCTGCTTTGAAGGTCCCAATGAGCACAGTGACCTCTTATATTCTTAAATGAAGACGTTTGAACCACCAGGACTCTTGGTCGTCTGTCTAAACTGAGTGATCAGGGAGGTGACCAAGAACCTGATGGTCCCTCTGTCAGAGCTCCAGTGTTCCTCTGTGGAGAGAAGAGAACCTTCCAGAAGGACACACATCTCTGCAGTAATCCACCATCAGACCTGTGTGGTAGAGTGGTCAGATGAAAGTCACTCTTTAGTAAAAGGAACATGGCAGCCTGTCTGGAATTTAGCAAAAGACTCCTGAATGACTCTCAGAAGTCTGTGGTCTGATGAGGTCTTTTGAAAACCTTTTCACATTGTCTTAAAAGGGTTTTGTGTTTAGAATTTTGAGAATTCCATTAAATTCATGAAATGGAGCTGTAACATGACAAAATGGAAAAAGTGAAGCTCTGTGAAGACTTTCCGGATGCATTGTCTTCTCTCAGTCTCTATCCTCACTAGTCCTGGTTTTGTCTCAGTCTTGGGACTCTGTGGCCTCGGGAAAGATCTGGGTCTAAATTAGTGAGATCTTGACTAATATTCTGAGTCTTGTTCAGTCTAAGTCTGTGGTAAATGGTCTATTTATATAGTGCTTTTCTACCTTTCCAGGGACTCAAAGCACTTTACAATCTAGCATCCACTCACCCAGTGTAACAGACACTGAGGCAGTGTGGGTTAAGTGTCTTGCCCAAGGACACAACAACGGGACGATATTAAAATTTGCACTCACGATTATTGTGACCAAAATAATCGCGATTAACAATATTATCACGATAATTTACTAAACGTAAAAATGCACAGATTCAAAAGGTATTGTATTTTGGTTTAAGTACAATCAATAATGATTCAAAGTGAACAAATGTTTACAATTTTGAGCAAAAATCTACTAACTTTGTCTCAGAGTCGTTAATTAACTTTAACACATGAACCTTTTCTTTGTTTAACCATAACACAGCTTTTACTGAGTTCACAACAGTCAGATTTTAGATTCTCTTATGAAGCCATAGGCGCGTGCCTGCTGCTTTTATTGCAATTAATTGCAATTACGATTATCACGATTATGAAAAAATGCCACAATTATTTAATTGCGACTCTTAATTATCGCGATTGGCGATATTATCGCATATCATCCCATCCCTAATCTCTACTCTTGTCATCCCACTTTGGCACCTGGTGCGGTCTCCCATCCAAGTACTAACCAGGCCCCAACTTGCTTAGCTTCTGAGATCTGATGGGATCAGGCCTTGGCAAACAGGTATGGCCAAGTCTGTGTAGTCTGGTCTTTAGTCTTAGTTACATCTACAGCCTGTCCGTCCATGGGAGTGGATCCCTTCTTCACTGTGGTTCTCCTCCAGGTTTTGAGTTTTCCCTTAGAGTTTTTTTTTATTTTTTCCTGCCGAGAAGGAGGGTCTAAGGACAGAAGGAGGGTCTAAGGACAGAAGGAGGGTCTAAGGACAGAAGGAGGGTCTAAGGACAGAAGGAGGGTCTAAGGACAGAAGGAGGGTCTAAGGACAGAAGGAGAGTCTAAGGACAGAAGGAGGGTCTAAGGACAGAAGGAGAGTCTAAGGACAGAAGGAGGGTCTAAGGACAGAAGGAGGGTCTAAGGACAGAAGGAGGGTCTAAGGACAGAAGGAGAGTCTAAGGACAGAAGGAGGGTCTAAGGACAGAAGGAGAGTCTAAGGACAGAAGGAGAGTCTAAGGACAGAAGGAGGGTCTAAGGACAGAAGGAGGGTCTAAGGACAGAAGGAGGGTCTAAGGACAGAAGGAGAGTCTAAGGACAGAAGGAGAGACTAAGGACAGAAGGAGAGTCTAAGGACAGAAGGAGGGTCTAAGGACAGAAGGAGAGTCTAAGGACAGAAGGAGAGACTAAGGACAGAAGGAGGGTCTAAGAACAGAAGGAGAGACTAAGGACAGAAGGAGGGACTAAGGACAGGGGATGCTCTGGACAATCATTCATTTGCTCTACTAATAATCTGCTTTGACATGCTTGATCAAATGTTTCATTGAATGTGTATTGTTTTATTTAGATTTCCTATTATTCATATTTGCTAAAATTAATAATCTTGTGAAGTCCTCAGAGACGACTGTTGTTGTGATTTTGGGCTATACAAAAATAAATTGATTTGATTTGGTGTGTGTTGGAGCTGCTTCAGAGGCTCATAAAGACGACTCTGTGAAGGAAAATGGATGTGAAGAAAACAACTGTTAAAGTTACATTTTTCCTTAGAACTCTGTATATATATCAAGTCTATACTGTTGGTAAATGTGCTGTCGTGTTCTTCATCTTCACATGTTCCAGCTGTGCACTGTTATAAACTAAGATGTCGTCATTTCCTCTTCCTTATTGTAAACTCTTGTGATGAGAAATGTGGGTCGTCTGATTCAGTCCTGTGATTCAGTCTTCTGAGTGTCATTTATGATTTCATCTTTCATGATCGTAAAAAAAACCCGCTCTTTTTAGTGTCAATATTTGTTCACGTGACTAACAATGAAAGACTTTTGGCAAGCGTACGTTATGGTTTCAAAGCTTCAAAACGTTGTACACCAGCGGCTGTTCCTCTTCTTCTGGAACGTTAGCCTGAGGAGCAGAGTTTTCCGTGTTCGGATGTGGAATGCCAGCGGCTGCAGACAATTTCTCTCTCTCTCTCTGTCTCTGTCTTTCTCTTTGTTTCCGGATGAACAGAACACAGTGAGGTTCCTTAAACGCGCCGTGTCTAATTAAGTAGTTACAATGTCAGCTCGTGTACGACTCAGGGTGCTGCTGCTGCTGCCGGAAAGTTCTGCTGCACAAAAGAGAAGAGAGAGAGAGAGAGAGAGAGAGAAAGAGCTGCTGCTGATGATGACGCTGAAGTTTTTCTGTGAAGGAACGTAGGTGAACACAAAGGTAAAGAGAGAGAGAGAGAGAGAGAGAGAGAGAGAATACAATACATGTTTGTTAAAGCCTGAACCTGTCAGGATTGAGAAGATCTATGTTCACTCACTGTTTCTTCTTCTAAAGTGATCAAGCAGGTTTGTAGATGTACTTTTTTTCTAATCATTAAAAAAGAGAATATTATTCAAAGGTGAGTGCTTTTAGTGACTTCTTTTGACAGTAAACAGACTTTGTACAAAGCTAATGCTGCGTTCACACCGGACAGCTTATTTGCGTCTAGATTCGCCTAAACGCGTGTTCAATTTCGCCGGTTATTTTTGCTGTTGACGCCTTAATAAGCTTCTAAGCTGCTCTGACGTGCGTCAAGGCTTTCGTGGACAAAAAGACACTTTTAACGCCCCAAAGCGCTTCCAGCTCCAGCTTGTTTGTAGCTTTGTTTTGCTCATAGACAGATCACTGAGAGAGAGAGAGAGAGAGAGAGAGAGAGAGAGAGAGAGAGAGAGAGAGAGAGAGAGAGAGAGAGAGAGAGAGAGAGAGAGAGAGAGAGAGAGGCTTGTTACATTTATGAAACGGAGCTTACCTGATCACACAACTTTCTCCTCCTCCTCCCATACAGCAGGTTTAAACACGGCACCAGGCATTTTTAATACATCCACGTGAGCGCGTTGTAAGTCCAGATCATGTCCCGTGTTTGCCGTGTCTCCAGATTTTCAAAGCAACGAACGGCCAAGTCTTTGAAAAAGCCCCCAAACAAGCGACCATTCGTTAAGAAGTTATTATAAAGACTTCAGTAAACAGTCGTCCTTTCCCCTTGGTGTGACAGGGGAACAACATGTCACGTGACACAGGAGTAGAGTCTCTGATTGGCTGACGCCGACTTCCAACGCGTCTGAAGATGGATTTTCACAACTCCTGCCGCAGCTTCCAGCTTCTAATCCGCAAGACGCCGCGTTTTCAGAAGCCAAAACGCTCATCAACCGACGCCCCAGATGCCAAAACGCGCGGAAAATTCGCTTGAACGCTCAAGACGCGGGTTTACATTGACTTAACATTGAAAATGGACACAAATACGCCAAGACGCTGTCCGGTCTGAACGCAGCATAAGTTGAGGTAATGCACAACCTGGTCCAGCGTCCGCAGGCTTTCTGGTTCTTGAAAAGTAACGAAAGGCTCTCACACGACAGTCTGTCCTGTCTGGATCTTTTCTGTTGGACGGAACTTTCTGGTGAAGTTGTAAAAACGTGACACGACAAAAATGAAACCAAGAGAGAACTGGTGAAGTGCATCCAGTGGTTTTTAACTCTTTCACTGCCAGCCCTATTCTGACTTTGACCCTTCTTCCCTGCCAGAACTTTTTGCTAATTTTAAGCAATATTCACAGCTCAACAAAAAACCTTGTGCAACTCAAACACTTTCTCTGTGGCTGGTCCCAGACTGTGGAACACACTGCCTCCTGACATGAGCATGATCACAGATCTAGAACTTTTTAAATCCAGACTTAAAACACATTTATTCAGACTGGCTTTTAACACTGTAAATGTTGTGACATAATTTGCTGTTTTAGATGTATTGTTTTTATGCTTTGTTTTTGTACTTGGAAAGCACTTTGGTCACTTGAGTGTTGTAAAGGGCTTTAGAAATAAATGTTGATTGATTGATTGATTGTATCATGCCTATGTAAAAAAGTGGACGGTGGGTGAGTGAGTGGAGAGTGCAGAGTGTGAGCTGGCCGGGATAAGAAGACTTCTGGTGACGTAGGAGTGTGGTCCTGTTCACAAAACTCTATAGTAACCAAACATTCATTACACTTGTGAATATTCAGAGCTGAACTTCTGCTGTGGTGAATCAAATCACTCACAACAAGAGTGTGCACTGAAAAGAAGGATCATAGCCTGTATATATTTTTTATTAGACATTTTTAAAGCGAACCCTGACTATAATCACATGTTTACCCTAAAACACTTATAACATCATTCATTCATTTTCTATCGTTTAATCCTGTTAGGAGTCGCGGGTGACTGGAGCCTATCCCAGTGACTTTGGGCCTTAGGCGGGGAAACACCCTGGACAGTGGCCAACTCGTCGCAGGGTTAGACAGACAACCATTCACTCTCTCATTCACTCACTAAGGGAAATTTACAGTGATGCCCAATGAACCTAAACATACATGTTTTTGGAGGTGGGAGGAAACCGGAGAAAACCCACAGTGACACGGGGAGAACATGCAAACTCCACCCAGAGAGATCATGAGATGTTGATATGGTCTGACCCGGGAGTCGAACCCACGACCTCCTTATTGGGAAGCCAGAGCTCTAACCACTTGGCTACCGTGCACCCCACTTATAATATCATTACTTATTAAAAAAAAAAATAATACAGGGCAAACACCTTGGAAGTATTTGTAGTTTTTTAAAAATCATGTTTCAAAGAAATTACATGGAGGCTGCCATTTTGTCAAGACTGTGACGTCAAATGGTTGTCTGTGTCAAGTCACTTTTCGTACCGGTAACCCGATTCGTCCGGAAGTTCCTTTTCAGGTCAATGACGCATGCGCAGATCGAAATTGCGTCTTTTAAACACATTATTTGTAAGTGTACATTTAATATTATTTCTTTATATTGATATTTATGAATGTATCTTGCAAAAGTTTGCCAATAGAAAGCCCAAAACAACATATTTATTTATCGCCATTTTAAGCTAACAGATAGCAGCCGGAACTAGCTTAATCAGGCATTTACGGCTTTAAACAGTAAAAATCTAATTTTACAATCATTTGCTTTGTTAAACTCTGTAAGGGAATTTTGTGTTTAATAGATTAGTTTAGTCTGTGTTTAATTAAAATTTCAATATGAATAAAACAATGTAAAAGAAGTAAAGCTAACGGTACGAATGGGTGACGTGACAGTCTGTCTGCCCTCTGGTGGTTGTCAAGGTAACAGGCGTCAGCAGGTAACTAAGCAACATGAATTCAACAGTTAAATCTTTTCAGTTTGAGCTGGAGTTTGGCCAAATACAGAACGATTATGTGCATGCTAGTGACACTGAAGAACTGGACACTGTCAGTGGTGTTTTTGTTTCAACTGTTCACCGATCGAACCACAGGAGTAACCATGGCAACAACCAAAACCAATCATTTGACGTCATCAACCCAGAATGCATTGTGTCTGGACAATATGGCGGCTCCCAGTGACTAAAAAACAATGTAGATTTGATCAAAATAGTAAGAAGTTATATATTTGTTTATAATTTATTTTAGCAAACAGGACCAGTGCTAACATTTAAGCCATATTCATCTTTATTGTCAGGGTTCACTTTAAGATTGTTATTATTATATTATGACACCAACCACGTGAAATGTAAATGTGTGTATTTTATTTGCTCAATACTTATACCAAAAAATGTTGTAAATGCAAAGACTGACTTATTGCACCTGCTCCTGGAAGTAACGCTAAACACAGATTAATAAGTGGCAGGATCAGCTTGTCCAAGTCTCATCCTGTCAGGTCAGAAGCTAAGCATGTTGGGTCCGGGCAGTACGTGGATGGGAGACTCTCGAGGAACCTCAGGTGATTCTGTGAGATGAACAGAAGAAGCAATTAATATATATTTTTAGATTGGAAGTAAACATTTGATTGAATTAAACTTAACATCAGCACAGATCAGACATGACTGTTGTTCTCTGATTCGAGGAAAGAAAAGGGAGATGAGCACACACACTGTTCAGACCTTTGGCTTCACGTCAGTCTGAGTCTTCTCCTGACCAATCACACGGCTGTATGCAGTGACACGTTTGGACCAGTGGGACAAAGACAGACAGACATGATACAGAACTGAGCTGAGTCAGAGCATGAAGACAGCACAGCCTTTTCCCTCGACAAAAGTGGAATCATTCATTGTAATAATAAATAAATCTGGGTCAAAAAGAATCATTTGTTTGTCCGAGTGGTCAAGTGAAGCAGATCTAATCAGGAAACAGGGCCAAGTCGAGTCAAATACAATCCAAAACAATCTCTAAAGTCAGATTTAGACAAATGTAAATGTGTCTGACTCGTGTGTCGCTGTGACAGACTGTGTCTCTGCAGATAAATGTAAATGTGTGTGTGTGTGTGTGTGTGTGTGAGCCGATCTGTTTTAGGACTGATCAATCTCCTGATGAAACTCAAATGATGAGCTTTCTTCGTCTTTGTAACAATCTGCTTTTTGGATGAAATTGTCATGTTGTGTTTTCTCATTCCTCTGTTTGATGCATCTGTATGTTCAAATACAGACTCTTTTTTAAACTGCTGTAGTGATAAGACTTAAAGCAGCTCTTCTGTAGTCAGCGCTAACAGGCCGTACAGGTTTGGAGCTAAAGTGTGTAAAGCCTGATGTTGGTTTACTCGTTGTGATAGAAG
This sequence comes from Mugilogobius chulae, assembly GCA_038363315.1. NCBI lineage: Eukaryota > Metazoa > Chordata > Actinopteri > Gobiiformes > Gobiidae > Mugilogobius > Mugilogobius chulae. The sequence continues at coordinate 853,010 of CM076408.1, forward strand.
AGTCAAGCTGAAAATCAAAGACTTGCATTGCTGGTGAGCAAACAAAATCAAATTTTTATAGATAAGATGTTAAAGCTACGCAAAAGCATTAACAGGAAAAGATTATAAAAGCCTCTTTAAAATTTTTGTTTGTTAAAATCAATTTAAAGTGAGGCTAAACACGCTTTCAGAGACTAACTCCGCCCACAACAGACTCGCAAAAGTGGGAGATGCCTGGAGGCCTTTTAAGAGACGCCCAGGTGGGTGTGAACAGACTTTGATTGACAGAACCAAATATGAACAGTGAGGTTGTGAGTGATGTGAGTTTTGTGTTGGAGCGGTCCTGGTCCTGACGTGAGATTTGCAGCGGAGGGAGCTGTACAGCAACAGCACCAAGACTTTACCTACTCACACGTCAAGATTTCTTTTTATATTTACTTTACAAAACAAATGTATTAAAATCTTTGCTTTAGTCTACCTAAGCACATTCGTTTATGACGCGAGTATTTTTTAAAAATGAAAATAAAAAACGACAATGATAGACTTGCCACAGGCATGAGTTTCGAACCAGCGCATCGTTGAACTAGTGATGGCACATCGGACCACTCGCTCATCGAGCTGAGCTAACTGACTGATGATGTCATTACACAGCGGGTGATCACTTTCCAACTCTCCACAGCAGCAGTGTCAGAGAGAGGAGTTTAGATAAATCATCTGGGCGGCTTGTCTGCCTCGTCAAATCACTCACTGCGGTTACATGATAGGGGAAATCAGACTACGCTAGAAAACCGGACTCTACTAGGTTTTCCCCTCAAACCGGTTAAACCAGTTTTGCTCCTGTTTACATGCACAAGAGTAAACTGATTACTCTGGAGAGACTGGTCCTGCTGTGTCAGACTCACTACTGCATGACTGAGACTGTAATTTGTTAAACTACTATAACATTGTTAATGTTGTTTATTTTTATTAACTGTTTGTAATACTGTTTGTTAAATGACACACAGTTTTTTTCTGGAACATGTAGGACTGTTTTAAACATGTAGAACAGTGTTAAACATGGAGTTAAATGTGAGATTGCCGCTTTATGCAAGGCACTTCATAGTTCTAAAATGCTTAATTTATTGTTGGAATGCACAGTGTGCAGGGGTTGTGAACTGCTCAGTTGCGTTTGTCCAGCTGCAGACCGATTGTCTGTTTACATGAGTCTGAAATCAGACTACAATCGGTCGGGACCACGTGCGCTAACTGGTTTTCCGAAAACCGGTTTACAGCTCCTCAATAGGTCTGCCCGGGTTTACATGCGCTTCGGAAAACCAGTTTAAATCAGACTAGGCTAGTTATCCAGTTTTCCTGACCTCCATGTAAACGCCCTGACTGTGACGTCGGCATGAACTGAAAATGCACTGACAGCGTTTGTCCATCGTGGCAGTACAGCCGCGGTTTTTACACACATAACTGCAAAATGAACCAGTTTGCACAAAAATGTCCAAAAAAGGCCTGGAAACAGTCGATAATTCAATTTTGACCCCATATACACAGTCTGACAGTGAAAAAAAATTGATTCTGAGTTTAGTTTCAATTTAACAAACGGTAAGCGACATCAGATCCATGTACAGTTAGCTTCTGAATGTGTCTCAACATTCAGCAACCTGATACGGTATTTACTTCTATTTGGTGTAAAAAAACTCGTGAGCACAAGAGAAAAGCTTTGAGCACAAATCCTGAGTTTGACGACGTAATTTGCGGAAAAGCTCAGGAGGTGAGTTACTATGACATTGATGGAGGTTTTTGTGTAAGTGGAGAAGTAGACTCACAGTAAGCTGCACCTGTGGCATTGTTTTGTGCTGATTTCTACAAACCGTATTACATGAAAGACTTCAGGCTTACACTTCCATGACTCTGAGGCCATGTGTTTGTTTAGACAGTGATCCCTCATCGTTCCTACAGCCTTTATACGAGTTATAACGACTGGTGCAAACCCATGAGAGATATTAGAAGACGTCAGAGCCTTGTTAGAAGTCACTGTTGAGTTGTTTAACTGTTTAGTGTGTTTAGTTCTACTTACTCATTTTGTAAAGAAAGTGATGTTAAAGCTGTGTGGAGAGCACTAGTGCAGCTCCGCCCCATTAATGACGTAGGCTCTGAATGGGCCTATTGGGTGTGGTGCTAATGCTAACGTCTAGAGTGTCGCGCTTGGCCTTTGAGAGAGCAGGAGTGTTCGGGGTCTCAGTGTGGCTGTGGGTTCAGAGCCACGTCCACGTCCCTGGTAGGTTCTGACCAGATTCTTTGGTGCATAATGATGTTAGACTGTAGTTAGTTACTTGTTTTTTAACCCCTTCTCATTCCGGTCTTTTTTCCCTCACACGTCTGACTAAAAACGGTAAAAAATTCGAACTAAAACTGTTCCTGATCCTTTGGAGCTCAGGCAAATGTCTGGGGTCTTTTTAAAGCTGTATCTCTGTACTTTTTGTTTCTGATGTTCAACAGGCTCATCAGAAGTGAGAACTTTCTCCAAGCAAAAGAAAAACACAATCTAAAATCCGCCCACATTTTTTGGGGTAAATATAAGGATTGGTAAAGCTGGTGTTACAGCTGAGGCATAAATGACTCTAGATTTGGCAGATTTGGGGTTTTCCTCTGTAAAAGCTGAAGGTAATTGAAGTAAAAATGAGTTTTAGGGACTCTAATTTACTCCAAAAAATCTAGGCGGAGCCAATACAAAAGTCCTACTAAAATATTTGGGGACTCTTTCTTATTTGGAGGTTTACAGTAGAAACCTGAGTCTGGATCGTCCCAGAGGCTGATTTTGCTCTAAATAAAAGAGATACAATGGGATTTTTATATTTAACATTTAAAGGTTCTTCATGCATTTTTAAGACACTGAACAAAATTACATTTTTGAAAAAAAAGGTTCGAAGGGAATGTAAAGGGGTTTTAATGGGGTCTGCCAGTGTCTCCCACCTCCCCTTGTCCTTTGGACCTAAAACTGATCTGTGCACCGGTTAATGTTCTAAGGGCTGGTCCCAAACTTATGGACTTTGAACCAGGGCTGGGCGAAATGGCAAGAAATTAAAATCACAATTTTTTTGGAGCCAGATCATGAATTAAATTTTATTACGATTCTTGTACATTGTTTATGGTAAATCTATGGTATGGTTTATTTATATAGCACTTTTCCACCTTACAAGGCACTCACTTTACAATCAGGGATCCACTCACCCAGTGTAACAGACACTGAGGCAGTGTGGGTGAAGTGTTCTGCCCAAGGACACAACGACAAACCACTCCTGTCGTCTCGCTGTGGCTCATGGTGTTCCAGCGGTCTCCCATCCTTGTACTAACCAGGCCCTAACTTGCTTAGCTTCTGAGATCTGACGTGATCAGGCTTTAACAAACAGGTATAGCCATTTTATTTTCCTATTGTTTTTGAGGTAATTACAAGTCAGTATCAACAGTCAAATCCAGCTCTTCAAATCTGACCAGTGTTGCCAGATTTTCAGAGAGAAACCACCAAACTTCAATAAAAAGTTAATAAAAGAATTGATTAATTGGAACATTGTGACTTGCTGCAAAACAAGCTCGGGATTTTGTGTGTTTTTCTTTCATCAACAACAACTTTTAGACAAGAAAACATGATAAAAACCCATGTGTCAGTTATATAAATTAATATATATTCATAAATCAAACTGATTAAAACTCATTCACCATCCTCCCTCGGTTCCACTGCTTCTCTTATTCCAAGTGAGAATGTGCTGTTTGTCTCATATCTGAGTTGGGAGCAAAAACAAAATGAATGCAGGAAGATTGACTGTTGGATTCAAGAAGAAACAAAATCAAAAGACTGATTGGTTTTGATTTGTCAAGTTAGTCACAGACGCAGACGAGAAAACAAATGTGTGTTAGTCCAAAAGAGAAGAGTTTCATCTGTGTGAGGACGATTTAAATGTGGATTCTGAAGGTTCTAGTTTGGATTTGTGCTTTACTTTAACTGTCAGGATTACTTTAGATTTGGCTGTATGTTCCACGATCTTTGTCCTGTGCCTCGTTGCTGCTGCTGCCTTTTCATGCTCCGCCCCCTGGACAGAGCCTCAGTTGTGTCTGTGTACAGTTGCTCACACACCGGAGGGAGCGTATGTTGGTCGCCTGAATGCTTGAAATTGGTTGCATTTGGGCGCTTGTCCTGAGACGAGACTAACTTCCAGCATTTAAGGTGCATTCATACACCTCTGTAGAGTGGGCTGTGATTCCTGCTGTCGGTGTCTAAAGGACTGTGAAGTGGAAATGCTCTGGATGCAAAGATGTGTTTGTTTTGCTGTTATATGACAGAACACACAAACGAGAGGAATCCCTGGACTAAACTTTGTGAATACACGTTTTTTTCCCTCTGTGGATCCTCGGGGTACGTCAGCGTACCCCGAGGATCCTCGCGGTCACATGTTCTGTGTTTTATGCTTCAGCAGTTTTTGGTTTCTAACTCAGAAGTCAGTCACGCTGCAACATGCTTTGTATAAAGTTTGCGTCTCAACTTTGCTGCGTTCAGGTTGCCTGAGTCTAGGGCAGGGGTGTCCAAACTTTTTTCACAGTGGGCCACATTTTGAAACTTATATAGAGTGGAGGGCCATATAATACACAGCTGTGATGTGAATCATTAACATTTTTGCATTTGACCAATTTCTTTATTAACCATAAGTACTTTTAATAAGGTATTTAACATTCATTGTAGGTTTCAAAGCATCATAATGTTTGGTATTTCATCTATGATTGAAGAATTACTCAAACTTTACATTAAAAACTATACTTTTTGCTATTTGGGCCAATCTAGCAAAAAGTCTGAGGGCCAAAAAAAATTTACCCAAGGGCCGCATTTGGCCCCCGGGCCGCACTTTGGACATGCCTGGTCTAGGGTCACCAGCTGAAAAATTCCTAAAAGTAGGACAGGTTTGGGGATTTGGTGGGACATGGTGAGACGGACTCAACAAATTGCATAATTTGTATATTAAACTTGTTTTAAACAAAATATACTGTTTTAATAAACACTATTGTTTGATCATATAACTAAGGGCTAGACCAGATGGACAAAAATGAATATCTCGATAACGATATTTGGGCGATATTTTGTTAATCCAACATAATTTGTGACATTATAAAAATGATCTTAAAACTTGTTGACTGGCTTCATGATTTTTGCATGTTTTGACTTTGACAGTGGAACAAAATATTGTCTATCTATCTATCTATCTATCTATCTATCTATCTATCTATCTATCTATCTATCTATCTATCTATCTATCTATCTATCTATCTATCTATCTATCTACAGTATCTATCTATCTATCTATCTATCTACAGTATCTATCTATCTATCTATCTACAGTATCTATCTATCTATCTATCTATCTATCTATCTATCTATCTATCTACAGTATCTATCTATCTATCTATCTATCTATCTATCTATCTATCTATCTATCTATCTATCTATCTATCTATCTATCTATCTATCTATCTATCTATCTATCTATCTATCTATTCTATCTATCTATCTATCTATCTATCTATCTATCTATCTATCTATCTATCTATCTATCTAGCCTTCAGACTTCCTGGTAGATTGGCCCAAATTACAAAAAGTGTAGTTTTTACGATCAAATTTGATCAATTCTTCTGTCATAGTCGAAATAACAAACATGTTGATGCCTTTGAAACATCACATGTAGTGCCATGTTGAAGATGAACGGTGTAACTTTCTGGAGGTGAAAAGTCGACTCCACAATTCAATAGGAATAGAAAGGTAAAAAGGTACTTTGGGACAAATATACAGCAACAGTCCATTTAGTGACAATACAAGCCCGCTCAAAAACACTATTATTTATTTAATCCAACAAAGGCACAGAAATGACAAAAACGTGCCTTTGTTCAAGTCTATTTTTGGTCCAAAAGTTACACAGTGCATCTTTAAATGTGAGGTGGTTTATCAAAATGAGGTCAAAGACAAAATGTTGAATGATTCACTTCATGGTCGTGTATTATGAGGCCTCCGCTCTATATAAGCTTTAAAATGTGGCCCACTTGTCCTCTTGCTGTTGTGCCTTTTTTGCAGAGCTGGCAAAAGTACTGAAATCCACTACTCAAGAAAATACACAGTTATAAAAACGACTCTGGTAAAAGTCAAAGTCCAGATGAAACTCCTTGACTTGAGTAAAAGTATAAAAGTAAATATGTGTAAATTTACTTAACCCTCTACCGCATAGTGTTGCTTTTAGGCAACAAACCACTTTTTTGGCTTGGACACTGGCCCTTTAAGTTTTTTTTTATTTTGTTTTTTTATAATGTTAGCAGACATGTTTCTGTCCAATAAAATCAGAGGCTGAAGTGGGTGTGCACATTTGACTGAGTCTGAAGCAGTCATTTCTGGAAGTAAAGTCACATGTGACACAGTGCTAGGTAACGGTAAGATCAATAACACTTTTCTCTGGGTTAAATTGGAATAATTTGATACAAAAAAATATTTTAATGTCCAGAAATATGTCAAGATGCACATTTGATTGTTTACATATAATTTTTACTTGTATGTTTATACTAATACTGTGTTTTAGGTGTGTTGCCCTAGGGCAACATCATGCAGATGTAGCACTTTTGTTGGGAAAAATAGTGCTCAAGAAGAGATGTGTTGGAGTGAATAATGAGTATTATTGCTTGTAGGAAATGGACATAAAAACATTTTATGGGTCCAAGAATGAACATGGTAGGGAAGTTCCATCCGACAGTGAAGACAGTAAGCTTGAGGACGAGAGTGATAGTGGAGAAGAGTGGCTCCCTGAATCAGGTTTGACACTCAGTGTAGGTCAGGGGTCAGTCAGGGTTCTGTAAGATGTGTGTTGGTGTGTGTGTGTTGGGATGAAAATGAGGATGAGGATGAGGTGTTTGAACCAGAGGAAGACAATGGCTGGAGAACACCCCATAATGCCAACTTCCCCGACTATCCTGAATGGCAAGGAAGCCTTCCGAGATCAGAAGATTACTTCAAGATGTTTTTTTCAGAAAATATCCTGTCAGTGATCACAGAGCAGTCAAACCTGTATGCTCTACAGGTTTGACTGTTGTTGTTGTTGTTAAATTTTGTATATCTCACCTGCTCAGGGACTGCAGATGGAAACTAGCTACGGCTAAAATCTGGTGCAAAGCATCTTTAATGTTTTTGCACACTGTCCCTGTTAAATAAACTAATAAACTAAACTAAACTAAACAACCCAAGCAGACCTTTAAAACTCAGCACTAAAGAACTTGAACAGTTCATAGGTACTGTAGTCTACATGTCACTGTTTGGGTTACCAGTCACTCGGATGTTTTGGTCCAAGGCCTCTCGGGTGCATCAAGTAGCTGATACCATGAGTCTGAACAGATGGGAGGCCATCAAGAAAGCTCTCCACTTCAATGACAATGAGGCAATACCTGCAGGAAGTCCAGATCCACTTTACAAAATCTGACCACTGGTAGACCATCTTATTTCAAAATTGCAATCCATCCCAATGAGTGAGAAGCTGGCTGTGGATGAACAGATAGTTCCCTTCAAGGGAAAGAATAAGAACAAGCAATATCTACCAGCCAAACCTAAGAAATGGGGATACAAAATACTCATTTTATCCAGCTTTGAAGGTATTCCACATAACTTTGAGATCTACACAGGGCGAATAGTGCAACTCCTTGAGCTGGTAGATATAGGTGCAAGTGGGAACGTCATTTCTCCTAAATTGGCTCTTTTTTAGGTAAATTTTAGTATTATGTTGAATAAAACCTTTTCTGATACATTTTTAGATTATTTTCTCCTATTCCATTCAGTATTGAAAACCTTGGTGTTTTAGTACCCTCATCGCACACTGTTGCCCTGAGGCAACAAACCCAGATTTTTGTGGGGGGGCGTGGGGGGTCAAATGTTATAATTGATATAATGTCAGGGACCCACAAGCTCTCAAAAAGTATCTTGAAATATTTTTTTCCTCCTAAAATAAAAAGTCATGCAGTAGAGGGTTAAGTACAAAAAGTAGAATCAAACTGACAACAATTTTTTTTTAGCGTCAGTTAATGTTTTCAAGAGATTTGAGCTTGACTTAATTTGAGGTTAGTAAAAATGTCTTACTTCATTAGCAAATAATTTGACTTATTAAAAATAACTTTGTTAAAACAAGGCAGAAAACACAGTCTTATTAATCCAGACACATCAAGTATCCAGTAAAACAATCTTATCCAGAAAAAATACCAGTAATAAAGATTAAATTCCAGGTTCTTAATTTTAAACAATCTAGAACTTCTTTTTTTTTTCTTTTTTTTTTTTTTTTGCAGTGTGAGATGCGCTTTACAGTAAAATTAATGATAATTCATGAGACTTTTATCATCAGACATTTAATACGTTTATACAGTTATATAATAATACAGTTTTTGGCTATTTCTACTTGTCACAAAGCTCTGATACACAACAGCACAGCAGGCCTGCATTTGATTTTAAAAGGGAAAAGAAGTGTCCATAAGCCTTTAAAGTAACTAACCGTTTTTAAAATGTAGAGAGTAGAAAGTAGAAATACTTCTTGAAAAATGTAAGAAGTGAAAGTAAAAAGTCACAAGATTTTGTAATACTCAAGTAAAGTACCAGACAGACCAAGTACAGATACTCAAGAAAACTACTTAAGTACAGGACTTGAGTAAAAAATACTTGCCATCTCTGCTTTTTGGATGGGCTTGGTGTGTGTCATGTTGTTTTACTGTAAGTCATATTCCCCTCTGTGACTAATGAGAAACCAGACTGCACTTCTCGTATTTATGAGTGTGTTTCAGCCTAATCCTTATTGTACCTGCAAACTCTCCTTTTCGTTGCCATAGTTTGGTCCCGTCACATGCACTTTTACATTTCTCCCTCGCTGACGGTGCTTAGAAGTTTTTTACGTATCACACAAACGCACACAAACACAGACCAAACAGACGGGACATGTGTGTGGACAGGAACCCAAATGAACAGTCTAGTCTCACTCCTAGTCTCCTCTCTGCTCCAGGATGTTGTTGTGAGTGCGCTCTCAGCCTCTCCATGCTCCTCTCTATACTTTTCAGATGCTCCTGCCCACCTCCACACCGGCTGGAAGACCTCTCTGAACAGACAAAATATGAGAAAGGTGAGGGTTGGGGTTAGGATGGCTAGTTTACAGTTTTGAGAAAAGTAGAAGAGCTAGTAGAAGAGAGGACATGAGAGGTCTCCAGACTCTGACGTGTTATTTGTGTTTGTCATCATCTCTTTGGATTCTAAACTATTTCCAGTCTCATTCTTCGTGAGCAGCCAGACGTCTGGAGCGGCAGAACAAAATGACATTGTGTACTTGTCCTGTGCTGCTTTCAGCTTTATTATTCCGTCCTGTGATTGGTTGGATTTTAGAAGTAGTGGAGAATCTCAGAGCTTATTTGAGTTCTTAAAGTTGAGGTAACTTTTTTAGTTGTAAATGAGTAAACTTTTAAAAAAGTCGGTATCACTTTATATTAATTATACCTTATTTAGCCTTACTAAAGCATGAATAAGGAGTTAACAAATAATGGACAAATCATCAGTAAATGAATGGAAGTGTTTATTAAGACTTAGTGACTGCTCAATAAAGGAGCTAAGATTAGGTTTTGGGTTGAGGGGTGGGGCTTGTAGTAATTAAGTCGTTACTAAGCCTTAATAGCCTATTTTGTTCATTAACTTCTTATTTGTTCATTAAGAATTAATCCATTGTTCATGCTTTATTAAGAGTGTATTAAGGCTAATCAAGATGTAGTTAATATAAAGCGTTACCAAAAAGTCTATGATATAGAAAGAACTTTGTGTAAAAATAAGACTTCTGCGTATGTCTAAAGTGAATAATAAAGAATTGCAGTTCTCATCAGGAGCAGAATGCTGCGCTCTGATTGGCTGTTCTGTTTGGTTCTTGCAATTGCAATAAAATGAATACATGTCGATGTTAAACATGAGCTGAACGATGTAACAGAAGAAGTTTCAGATTCAAACCTAAATTGTTTGCTGTGTGAATCAGATACACCAGCTTTAAGGAGAAAAGTGGATTCTGATCAGGGTTGCCAGGTCCAAGGAAGAAATCTAGCCCAATGACAACTCAAAACCCGCCAAAAAAAAAAAAAAAATTGCCCAATTGTAGTGAGGCGGCCTTTTGTCACCTTGTGCGTTCTATAAAAGGCGTGCTGTTACCCGTGTTTGTCCCCACCTATTCTGGCAACCCGAGCCTAATGTCACACACCAAGAGAGGGAGCCGAGCCGCGGCACGTGAGGAGCATTGCAACACTGGGGTCATGTGAATGATCAGGCGCACTGGCTCGACTGGGAGGTGTCAAGCACGGCGAGCAGAGTAGTAGTGCGGTAATCAGTGAGTAGGCAGTGCGTTCAGTGCCGCCGCCCCCAATATGGAAACCGTTTCGAAAACAGAAACGTGTTCTACGACTCGTAAGCTCTTAGACAATCTTTATTTTGCGTCAATAGGACGCATATTGGGCCAGTTACGAGGAGAAACAGCAGATGAATTAAGACGGCTGTAGATTTGATCACGCAAATTACCGCGGCGAAATACGGCGGATTTTGACACATTTATGTTTAGATTCTTTCAGAGGGAAACACAAACCATGAATCTAGTCTATTTGTCCTGACAAAAGTTACAGGCTAGAGCTTTTCCTCAAACTGTAGCGCGAGTAGTGTGTGCAGGAGAGGGAGCAGTGGCGGAGGAGAGGGCACTTTGAAGGGGCGAAGAGAGATGGGGCCCCCACTGGTAAAGAAATTTGGAAAAATTGAAGTTTCTGGATTTACTGTTCTAAAACATCCCAGATAAAAGGAAAATGCATTTATTATGTAAAAAAAAGAAAAGAAAGAAAGAAAAAATGTAGGGGGATCCTGTGTCTTAAAAAAAAAATACAGATTTAGTAGTGTTAGTAATGTCTGTGTGTGTGGGGCTGGTTAGGGGTTGTTTTTTGTTTGTTTATTCCTTGTACACTGCCTTTTGTTTTATAAAAATGTGAATGGTGAATGTATGTTATGTGTAGGCTCCTGCTGGCGGCGAGCTTCCTCTGTCCAGGATGTAATTCTGAATGTGGACTGTATGAGACTGTAACATGTTTCATTGTTAACTATGCACTGGAACCTAAAGACAACAAAGCAAATTATAAATAAATGAAGTCAATTAATGTAAGTGTCAATCAATTAAAGCAAACCTGTGTGCTTTACAAATTAGTACAATCTAAAATATTTTTTCAAAGTTAACTGGAGATGGCGTTGCTGGAATGACTACACTGTATATAAACTGTATATAAAATAAAATAAACATATAAATATAATAACTGGATATAAAATAAAATTAAGTTTTTGTTTTGCGCCTCATTCAGAGTGTGAGCAGGTTCAGGGCTGCAGCCAACAGCAATTGAATGTCGTTAGCCTAGTTCTTAGTTGGAAATGAAACAAAATGTAATGTGTTTGATTCGTGGCCGCAGACATTTTAAAAATAGTTCAAGAAAATTACAACTCATGGAGTTGTATTTTGTTGTGTTCTTAAAAGATCCCAATTGTGCGGGAAAACCACAGACCTGGCAACTACGATTCTGATCAAATGAACTTTACTCGAGATGTAAAAACAAACAGTGGTCTTTAAATGTTGCTGATCCTGCAGATTCAAATGTAGGTTTGGTATTGGACACTTAAAGTCATCCCAACACGCTCTCATCTGTTTCATCTGACTTTTAATGCTCACTAGGCACGTTTTTTTATTGTTTTGTTCCATTTTACAGCTCTTACTTGATGCATATTTTACTTGCACATTGTGTTTCATTGTGTTGTTTGTTGTGATTTTATTATTGTGCTGTAAGTAGTGATTTTACATATGGTTTTTCAACCCTGTCTTTGTAAAACACTTTGGTGATTTTTTGCAATCTATAAAACATGCTATATAAAGATTACTTACTTATTACTTATTACTTACTTACTACTTACTTACTATTTACTTTCTTACTACTTACATATTACTTACTTTCTTACTTATTACTTACTTACTTATTACTTACTACTTACGTATTACCTACGTTTTACTTACTTATTACTTACTACTTACTTACTTTCTTATTACTTATGTTTCACTTACTTACTTATTACTTTCCTAAGACTTACTTTCTTATTACTTACTATTTACTTATTACTTACTTTCTTATTTATCACTTACTTTCTTATTACTTATGTTTTACTTACTTACTTATTACTTACTTACTTACTACTTACTTACTGAATTACTTACTTACTTAGTTTCTTACTTACTTATTACTTTCTTACTTCTTACTTACTTACTTTCTTACTTACTTATTACTTACTTGCTTCCTAATTACTTACTTACTTTCTTTCTTACTTACTTACTTACTACTACTTACTTTCTTACTTACTTATTACTTACTTGCTTCCTAATTACTTACTTACTTTCTTTCTTACTTACTTACTTACTACTACTTACTTACTATTTACTTACTACTTACTTATTACTTTCTTACTTATTACTTACTTGCTTACGTATTACTTACTTACTTACTTTCTTACTTTTTACTTACTTACTCAATCACTTCAAAGTTCTCCTGCTTACACATTTCAAACAGAAAAGTTGTAGGTTTGTGTGAAAGGAAGGGCTGAGAGTGGAGAGCAGCAGTGTGATTATTTGTATAGCAGGTCTTTCTTGGTTGCTTTCACACAAAAGAGCAGCTCTGATGTCACAACTTTATTAGAAACGACAGTGACCACAGTAGTGAGAGGTCGTCACAAGGTCAACAGTAAGTGCACTAGACAGCTGAGAGAAGAAGCTGTAGCTCTGTTTGGAGAATCCGAACAACCTAACCAACCGCAGGAAACAGCGACTCTACAGCAGTTTATGAAAAGCTACAATATTCATCAGCGGACTACAAAACATGCTCTGCTGCACTGCTGTTTTAATGACTATTTCAACATGACAGTTACAGAGACAACACATTTGTACATGAATCTGACGCCGTTTATTAAAAATAGGTACTTGCAATAAACCTCACAGACTAAGTCATCTTTATTTTGGAAAAGTGTCAGCTTCAACAACATACACACACAGGACAGGACAGAATGAATATAACAGAGTCACCATCAGCAGTCTGTGTGAGAAAAGACATGGATGAATGTACAGGAAAGAGGAGAGGACCGAGAACTGAACCTTGTGGAACACCTTGAATGAGGGGAGATGAGGGAGATTTTTGCTGTTGTTAATGTGGATGAATTGATGTCGGTCGGTAAGGTAGCAAGTGAACCAGGAGAGGGCGGTGCTGCTGACGTTGTAGATGGTCTGCAGGCGTGAATAGAGTGGTTAATAGTGTCAAAAGCTGCAGTAAGGTCAAGGAGGATGAGTATGTTGAGGTTGCCGGTGTCTGTGGAGAGCAGGATGATATTGTTTACTCGGAGTAGAGCTGTTTTGGTGCTGTGATGAGAGCGACAACCAGACTAAAAGCATTCAAACAGGTCATTAGTTGTGAGGTGGGATTTTAGCAGAATGTTTGATGAGTTTGGAGAGAATAGAAGGTTAGAATTTGGGAATATCAGGGTCAAGTCGTTTTTTTGAGTATTGGGGTGATAGCAGCAATCTTTAGTGTGGATGGGACTTTACCAGTAGACAGTGAAGAGTTGATAATGGAGGTGATGAGTGGAGAGAGAGCAGGCAAACAGGCTTTAACAAGGGAAGATGAGGCGGGAGAAGTAGGTGGTCCGGGCGTGAGTTAGCTGCGGGGTGCGAGTTTATCCAGGCAGATGGAAAAGGTGTCATTGTAGAGGTTGGTGAGTTCAGTTGTGGACTGGGTATCAGTAAGAGAGGTGGTGGATGATTTGTCAGACAGGAGAGAAGTTAGTGCGGTGGATAAGTTAGGGTTAAGCCTTCTGTAGTGTAGCAGACGTTTCTGTTTAGGCTGTGGGATGGGAATGTCTGTGGCGAAAGAAATGGCAACGTGGTCGGATATGAAGAGGTCAGTGCTGGAGAGATTGGAAATAGAAAGGCCAGATGTATTTACCAGGTCTAGATAGAATATGTCCTCGGTTATGAGTGGGAAAGTTAACATCCAGATGAAGATTAAAATTACCAAGTAGTGGAATACATGGAGAAAGTAAAACGAGTTGGTTCAGGAATCTGACATGAATGAAGCATTGTCGTGGGGGCCGATGAGAAAGTCCTGGCTAAACACCACTGCAATGCCACCACCTCGGCCTTTAGAGTAGGGTTTTGTACAGTAATTGTATACAATAGGTGCAGTCAGGTTGAGCGCAAGGTGGTCTTCCTGTCGCTGCCACGTTTCAGTTATACACAGAGTTTAGATAACAGTCAAAAAGTCCGATAAAAATGAACTTGGAATAAATACTGACCAAGTCACTTGCATATTTATGGACTAATCATAATACAAGTCTGCTTTAACTTGGACAGTACAATTAACCACAATCGGACTGGATAATTCATTTTTACAGCCCAAACTAAAGTAAGCAGCTAACGTTAGCATCTTTACGGCTAAAGGCTTTCAGTTACGAAAGTTTTGTTTATTCTCCGGCTCAACAGTGAGTTTAACCTTAACGTCTTTACTTCAGTCGTGTTGTTTACAGTTAAAGACCTGACGTTGTCCGCGTTGTTTTTTCCGATTCTCGCAATGAATTGTGGTCCATATTGATCGTTCTAGTGACCATCAATGCTCACTACTTTTCCAGATGCATTGTGGGAAATTTTGAGAGCACTACTTTTGACCCACTGGACATTCGGACACCACTACAAAATGGCGTGACCCCTGAATAGTGACTATGGAAGTATAATTAGAACTGGAAGATGAGCCCAAGATTCTTTCCTGAATGCGGGCTAGCGCCTCCCACTACCGTGACGTCAGAAAAGTGACAGCGTGATCAGTTCTGACCAATCAGAGCGATGGTGGCCTGAGCAGGGGGAGAGCGGCAGAGGAGCGGGGGCTAAGGCTAAGCTAGGCTAAACCCCGTTTAAGCGTTTGGGGCATCAAAAAAAATTTAAAATGTATGTAGTGAAACTAGAGAGAAATATCTTCAAAATGAGACCTTTGGCAAAGCTGTAGGCGCTGTGTCGGCGGAACAATAGCAGTTTGAAGTGCCGAAAAATGCATTGACAGTCTATGGGGAAATTTTTCTTGGGCCCAACTGCTGCAGCGGCCACATCGCCACTCGCACCGGGAAAGAGGGGGCGGAGCCCAATCCAGATTATATAATACATCCATGATAGTGACCTATAGAGTGACACAGACACAGCCCAGGTTATTGTCTGTGATGTGTTCCTTTAATATGTCACTTTTATTTTTTCATAGAGCTGGTGTTTTGATATATTGTTTCATTGGAGTTGACACAGGGGCTGCAGGAAGGGACGAAGACTGGACACAGCTGTTGTTTAAACCTGCTGCTGCTGTTTAAACCTGCTGCTGCTGTTGTTTAACCTGCTGTTGTTAAACCTGCTGCTGCTGTTTAAACCTGCGCTGCTGCTGCTGTTTAAACCTGCTGCAGCTGTTTAAACCTGCTGCAGCTGTTTAAACCTGCTGCTGCTGCAGCTGTTTAAACCTGCTGCTGCTGCAGCTGTTTAAACCTGCTGCTGCTGCTGCTGCTGTTGTTTAAACCTGCTGCTGCTGTTGTTGTTTAAACCTGCTGCTGCTGCTGTTGTTTAAACCTGCTGCAGCTGTTTAAACCTGCTGCAGCTGTTTAAACCTGCTGCTGCTGCAGCTGTTTAAACCTGCTCTGGCAGCTGTTTAAACCTGCTGCAGCTGTTTAAACCTGCTGCTGCTGCTGCTGTTTAAACCTGCTGCTGCTGCTGTTGTTTAAACCTGCTGCTGCTGCTGTTGTTTAAAACCTGCTGCTGCTGTTGTTGTTTAAACCTGCTGCTGCTGCTGTTGTTTAAACCTGCTGCTGCTGCTGTTGTTTAAACCTGCTGCTGCTGCTGTTTAAACCTGCTGCTGCTGCTGCTGTTTAAACCTGCTGCTGCTGCTGTTGTAAACCTGCTGCTGCTGCTGTTTAAACCTGCTGCTGCTGCTGCTGTTTAAACCTGCTGCTGCTGCTGCTGTTTAAACCTGCCTGCTGCCTGCTGCTGTTTTTAAACCTGCTGCTGCTGTTGTTTAAACCTGCTGCTCTGTGGAAGGCCGGAGGTGTAAACTTGAATAGAAAAGCTATGGCTCACACACACACACACACATACAGAGCTGGCTTCATTGTTTTACAGTTGTGGACCTGGTTGCCATGGTTTGTCTGCTGTAACCATGACGACGCCTAAAGTTCCCCTCTTTTCTCTTCTCTCCTGCATTCTCCTCTCCTCACACCTCTCCTACTCTCATTCTCTCCTCTTTCTCTTCTTTCCTTGTCTCTCACCTGCACACTCTTTTCGCTCCTCCCTTTTCTATCACTCTCCTTATTCTCCTATATATGTCTTCTCTCTCTCTCATTTCTTTCTTTCTTTCTTTCTTTCTTTCTTTCTTTCTCTCACTCTCTCTTCTCACTTGTTCTTTCTTTCTTTTTCACTTTCTTTCTTTCTTTCTTTCTTTCTGTTTCTTCTTTCTTTCTCTCTGTCTCTTTCTTTCTCATTTCTTTCTCCCCCATCTCTTTCTTTCTTTCTTTCTTTCTTTCTTTCTTCACTTACTCCCCTTCTTCTAACACCCTCCTTTCTTTCTTTCTTTCTTTCTTTCTTTCTTTCTTTCTTTCTTTCTCTCTCTCTCTCTCTCTTTC
Organism: Mugilogobius chulae; assembly: GCA_038363315.1. NCBI lineage: Eukaryota > Metazoa > Chordata > Actinopteri > Gobiiformes > Gobiidae > Mugilogobius > Mugilogobius chulae. Next base: position 869,760 of record CM076408.1, read on the forward strand.
ACCTACACTCCTTTCTCTCACTTCTTTCTTTGTCCTCTGACTTTCTAGTCTTTCTCCCTTGTCTTTCATCAACACCCTCTTTTTCTTCTCTCTTTTCATCCCTCCCTCTCCCTCCTTCACTCACTTCTTTCAATTTCCTCTCCTCTTTCTCTATCTCTGCTTCCTTTTCTTTCTCACCTTCTCTCGGTCAATCTCTTTCCCTGTTTACTTCCTCTCCTCCCTCTCCATTCCCTCCTCCCTATCGTCTTCCTTCCTTTCTTCTTCCTTCCTCTCCATCTTATCTTCCTCTCCTTCTTCTCCACTCTACCTTCCTCCCTGTTGTCTTACTTCCTCTCCATCTTTACCTCCTGTTCCTACCTATTTGCTTACTTCCTCTACTTCCTCTCCATCTTATCTTTCTCTCATTCTTCTTACTTCCTCTTCTTTCTCTCCATTCTTTCCTCCTCTTCTCGTACCCATTTATTTCCTTCTTTACCTTCTCTTTGCCTCCTCTCCTCCTTCCTTACACCTCCTCTCTCCTTATCGCCTTACTTCCTCTGCTTCCTCTCCTTCTCCATCCTTACTTCTTCCTCCCATCTCCTCAGTTCCTCTCTTTCCTCTCCATCCTTTCCTCCTCTCCCTCTCTCTCTCTTTACCTTCTCTCCTTCCCCCTTCCTCTTTATGTGTCCTCACCTTTTATCTGCTCTTTTTCTTTCTGTTTTTTTCTCCCTCTTCCTATAAACTTCCTCGCCTCCACCCCTCCTTTCCATCCCTCCTTCTCGTTTTGTGACTTCACCCTCTCCATGTGAGTTAAGACTCTATCTACGTCCTGTCGTCCTGAACGTATCGCTGTGTGAACATGTCCGATTTATGTCTCCTTCAAGAGAGAGAGAGAGAAGAGAGAGAGAGGGGGAGAAAAGAGAGAGAAAAAGGAGAGAATATGATGAAAGAGAAAGCCAACAGGGGAAGAGAGAGAAGAGGGGAAGAGATGAACAGAGAAAACAATAGAGACAGAAAAAAACAGAAAGTGAAAAGAAGGATATGAGAGTAAAAATAGAACAAAGGACAAAAGAAGAAATAAGATTTAGAAAAATAGAATAGAAAAAAGATAGACGAAGGAGAAAGGAGAAATGAGGTGAGAGAGCCTTGAAAGAGGAAAAGAGCACAGGATGAAAGAAAAGAAACAGAGAAAGCATGGAACAGATGAGGAATATGAATAAACAACGAAACCGAGAGCGCGAGCTGTAGAAATAACAAAAAAATGGGACAGATAAAAAAGAAAGATGGAAGAGATAAGCGGGAGACCGAAAAATGGGAATAGAGACAAAGAGTGGTATGGCACAGTGACAGTGGGGATGATGAGAAGAGCGGATGAAAGGAGAAAGCCAGAGAGGAAGAATTCGAGAAGATGGGGAAAAGTGAAAGGAAAGATGTGTTTGAGAAAAAAAAACACAGAGAGAGAACGAACAAAAGAGCAAGAGAGAGACAGAGAGCAAAAAACAGGATAATAGAAAGAGAAGGAATGAGAGAGAGGGGTGAGCACTTCCGGAGGGGCACCCCGTCCGGTGAGCGTTACTGTGACCGCAAATTATGCCGGGCCGCTATCTTGTATCGCGGTTAACATTGGTACGTCAGTTGGCAGAAATATCACCGAAGACGAACGATTATCAGAATGAGAGAGCAGAGAACAGCCTGAAAGAGAGAAATAGGCAGATGAAGAGGAGAGAAAGAGGTTAGAAAGAAACAGAAGAAGGTGATGAAAGAGACAAAGGAAAGAAAAAGAGAGGAGAGAAAGAATGAGGGAAGAGACAGAAAGAAGAGAGGGCACACTCGGAATTTCTCTGTAAAGGAGAGTCGTCTCAATCTTGTAAACTATATATTCGCCTTTCACACTCTCATTAGATTTCACACCTCTGCTATTGTTTACGGGAACGATGAGATTAGAGGAAAAAAGAAAAAAGAGACAGAAGAAAAGAGGTTGGTAGGGTAAAGAAGACAAGAGGGCAAGAGAATGAGAGAGAGAGAGACCAAGAAAGAGAGATGAAGCATATGAGGAAGACAAGAGAAAATGAGAAAAAACAGAAAGAGAGAAACAGGCACAAAAGAAACAGAGAGAAAAAATATGGAGAAAAAGAAGAAAGAATAGAAGAGCATAGAAAGAGAAAAAGAGAAGAAGACAAAAATAAGAAGGAGAAAGGAAAGAAAAGAAGAGTGGGGAAAACAAGAGAGATGAGGTTTTTAAATAGGTTAAACGAAAGAGAGCGTATGAAAAGGGGAAATGAGAAAAGTCCAAGGACGAGAGGGGGAGAAAAGAGAAAAGAGGGGAAAAAGAAGAGAAAAAACAGAAAGAGCAATATGAAAGTAGAAGAAAAGAGGCACAGGATGACAAAGAGAAAAGAGAGAAACAAAAGTGTGCAGATAAGAGAAGCAGAGAGAGAGGAGGAAAGAGGAGAGAGACGAGAAGAGGATGAAAGACGACCAAAGAGCTGAGAGCCAAACGGGAAGAGAGAAACGAGGAAGAGAACACAGACAGGAAAGAGAGATGAAAGCATATAGAGGTAAAAAAGACTATATAGCAGAGAAGAGTTAGATGGGGAAAAGACAAAAAAAAAACCAGTAGTAGTACATACCAAACAAAAGAGCAAAGAGAGAGAAAAAAAGCGGAGAGATAGAACAAGACGGAGAGAGGGAGAGAGGATGATTGAAAGACTGAAGAAGAGTTTGACAGAGGGAGAGAGGAAGGAAAGAAAGAGGAAAGAGGAAGAGACTGAAGGAGAGGGAGGAAAGAGACGGAGAGAAAGTGAGAATGAAAGAAGAGGTTAAGAGGAAAGGTGAAGAGGAAGAGGGGAGAAGGAAAAGAAGAGAGAGAAAGATGTGGAGCGAGACAGGAAGGAGAGATTGGAGATATGAAGAGGGAAAGAGAAGTAGAGAAAGCAGTAAGGAGAGAGAGGACCAAGAGAGAGAGAGACGAACAGGAGGAAGAAGAGAGAACGACAGAAGAGGAGTTGAAAGAGAGAAGAAGATAGCGATATGATGAGGTAAAAGACAAAGAGAAAAGTGAGAGGGGAAAAAAGTAAACAGAACTAAAGAAAGAGAAAGAGGGAGAAAAAGGGAGAGATAGAACAAGACGGAGAGAGAGAGAGAGAGGAGAGAGAGAGAGAAGATGATTTCCAGCACATTTCCCTGTCACAGCGCCAGACCTCTCTCATAAATAACAGTGTGCTGTGTGTGAAATGATGCTCTGCCAGAACCGAGCTGCACAGATAAACAGAGAAACAATCATTGATAAAAACACAATGTAGGAGGAATCAAAACCCTTTCAGAGTTACAGAATCACAAACAGAAGCTGTAGTGTACACTGAGAGCTCGTCTTCTGCTCGTTATGAAAGTATGCAGCCGTCTGGAGTTTTCATGCATACGTGCTTGTCTCATACAGCATCATTAAAGACACAATACTGATTCTCCTGTTTAGGATTGGAAGTATGTCAGTCTTTAGCATGTCATGAGAACATTACACTGACTTACATTCATTCATGGACCTCTACAGTAACATGGGGCTTCATTCGTGACACGTTTTTACTTCAGTCAAAAAACTGTAATTCTGCCATGATTGTAGGTTATGTATTTTTGCAAATTATTGTATAAAAAATAATTTTAGACACAAAAGCGTTGCGATATAAACGGTAAAATCCCAGCGTTGTTTCATTCCATCTGTGACTTGAACATGTTTCCTCGGAGTGTGTTCATGTGTTTGGACATTTTTAAAAGACGCTGAAGTTTTGAATCAGTGATAGTCGGGAAACGCTGTTGTACTTTCCTTATTTACTCTTTGCTCTGTGAGAAAAGTCCTTTGGGAGAAATCCTGAGGCCGGCACATAAGGAAGTAGCTTCTTTAATCCATTCTTCATTTTGATGTAAATAACCGTTCGTAGCTGGAGTTTGGTGAATTTGGTGTAAAGGCTGTTCTTATGCACACGTTTGAATCTGACGTAGAGTTTTTCCAGCAGCTTTGTAAAGTGGAAGTTAAGCACAATTTTTAGGAAGACTTTCTTTTAGAATTGATTTTAAATTGTTAATTTTAGTTTTTAAAGCTCTTAATGGCCTTGCGCCGTCTTACCTGACTGAGCTTCTCTCTGTTCCAAATTCAAGCCCCTCGTTAAGGTCAACGAATCAACTTTTGTTGGAAGTTCCCAGAGTCAGACTCAGACACTGGGCTGATGGAGCTTTCTCTGTGGCTGGTCCCAGGCTGTGGAACACACTGCCTCCTGACATGATCACAGATCTGGAACTTTTTTAAACCCAGACTTAAGACACATTTATTCAGACTGGCTTTTAACGATGTAAATGTCGTGACATAATTTGTTTTAGATGTATTGTTTTATGCTTTGTTTTTTGTATTTGGAAAGCACTTTGGTCACTTGAGTGTTGTAAAGGGCTTTATAAATAAAGATTGATTAACTGATTGACTTTCATGAATAACCCGTCGTACACTGGGTGTGAGTTCAGTGCAGGCGCACGACTCTCACAAAACTTAAAAGTGCTTAAAACCAATGTACCCTTGTTCACAGACCTCGGTGCAGTGTGAGTGCATGTTCGAGAGTCACGCGAGTCTGCGGAAAGAATCCGTAGAGAGTCTATTTTTGTCAGAGGTCGCAGGTCTGATGCGGCTTTCAGTTCATATTGCGAGCTCTCTGGCAGTAATCCAAGTGAATAATAACAGACCACAGTGACTGCTGCTGGTGTACTTGCCTAAACGTAAAAGTCGGGTAGCTGATTTTCACACAACAAAACTTAAAGCAATGTCCAAGTTCTTAATTCTCACAAATCCTTCATTAAATCTTAAAACCATCTTTTTACAAACACCAAAATGAGACTGGAGGTGACCACTCAAGCACAGCCAATCAGAGCGCTGCATTCAGCTCCTTTTATTTGTTTTAGACAGTACACAGTGAACAGATTTTGTCACACCTATGCCTACCTATCACACTTTTTAGTAGAAAAGACAAAGTTCACTCATTTACAGCTGACCCTTTAACCCGCCGCTCAGCCTAATCTTAATCTGGTTTAATCTTGTTTGAGTTTAAAACCATGTTGCTGGTCTCATATAAAGGATTGACATCATGAACCTGCTTTTTGTCCCCAGGTCCCTGTAAAAGTGAGTGGACTATGTGATGAACCAGAACTAAAGAGAGAGAGAGAGAGAGAGAGAGAGAGAAGAGAGAGAGAGAGAGAGAGGAGAGAGAGAGAGAGAGAGAGAGAGAGAGAGAGGAAGAGAGAGATGAAGCGAGTGAGAATGATCTGATAAGAGCAGCAGCAGCAGAAGTAGAAGTGTGGTTTGATTTGTTTAGGACAAACACTGCACTGAAAACTGATCGAATGTGTGTACTGCAGAGAGAGAGAGAGAGAGAGAGAGAGAGAGAGAGAGAGAGAGAGAGAGAGAGAGAGAGAGAGAGAGAGAGGGAGGAAGGAGAGAGGAAAGAGAGGTGGGACAGCAAGAAAAGGTAAGAGAGGTAGTGGGAGAGCAAGGGAAGGGGAGTGAGAGAGAAGGAGGGAAGGGAGAGGAAGGGCGGAGGAGAGGGGGGAAAGAAAGAGAGGAGGGGAGGGCATAGAAAAAGGAAAGAGAGGGGTAGAGAAAGAGAGATAGAGGAGACAGAGGGGAAGAAATGAGGAAGACAGAGCATGTTAGAGTGAGAGGGGAGGAGGAAGAGAAAGAGATGAATGAAAAAGAGGAGAGACAGGGAGAGGAATGATGTAAAGGTGAACAGAAAGAGAGAGAGAGAGAGAGAGAGAGAAAGAGAGAAAGAGGAGAGAGAGACAGAGCGAGGAGAGGGAGAGAGAAAGAGAGGGAGGAAGAGACAAAGCGAGAAGATAGAGTGGAGAGAGAGAGGGACAGAGAGAGAGAAAGGAAACAGAGAGAGAGAGAGACAAAGAGCGAGGAGAGAGAGGGACAATGAGAGAGAGAGAAGGAGAGAGAGAGGGAGAGAGAGGAGAGAGCGAGGAAAGAGAGAGAGAAAGAGAGGGAGGAGAGAGTGAGAGGGAGAGAGAGACAGAGAGAGAGAGACAGAGCGAGGAGAGAGAGAGAGAGGGCGAGAGAGGAGAGAGAGAGCGAGAGAGGAGAGAGCGAGGAGAGAGAGAGAAAGAGAGAGACAGAGCGAGGAGAGAGAGAGTGAGGAGAGAGAGAGAAAGAGACAGAGCGAGGGGAGAGAGAGGAGAGAGCGAGGGGAGAGAGAGAGAGAGTGACAGAGCGAGGAGAGAGAGAGATTGTTGATGTTGGAGAGCTCACATAACCCTCTCCAAAGCTGTTCACTGAATGTTCTCATCGTGAGCCAAAAACAGAGAGAATATTCCAGAGAAACAGGTGTGAGCTGCTGTTTCCTCACACAAAGCATGTTCGTGTAATAGGTTGTGTTCACAGCGATGATGTCATAGGTCCGGATGGTGGGCAAGAGTCTGATTTTCATGTTAATGCAGAAATCAGTTTTTAACTTGACAATATCAGTCAAAGTTTTTCAACGTAGACATTTAAGTTAAAAAAGAGAGGGGGGTAAAGGGAAAGAGAGAAAGTGAGAGAGAGAGAGAGAGGGAGGGGGGGTGAGCAAAAGAAAGGAGAGAGATGGAAGAGAAAGAGGAGAAAGACTCAAGAGAGGAGAGAAAAAGAGAGAGAGAAGGGGGGCAGAGAGGAGAGGCAGAGAGAAAGCAAGAGAGAAGAGAGAAAGTGAGAGAGAGAGAAAGGGAGAGAGATGAGAGAGACAGAGAGGGAGAGACATAGAGGAGAAAGAGAAACAAAGAGAGAGACAGAGCAGGAGAGAAGAGAAAAGAGAGAGAGGAGAGAGAGAGTGGTGGGTAGAGGGGGAGAGAGAGAGAGAGAAGGAGAGAGATGAGTTGAATTGACATAAAACAAAAAACGTACTTGCATCTTTAAGTTAACCTGGCCTACTTTTTACAGTGCACTAGAACTAAATACTGACTTCAAACCAGGTTCATTTGATCAGCTGTTCGTCTGCGTTAGCTTTTCTTGCTCTGGAAAACGTGGACGATAAAATCTGACGGTAAAAAAGACGAAAAAAAAACCCCGATCTGACGTTTGTGTTTGTGATGCAGCGCCGCAGAAACACAAACGTGACGACGATAAGAGTCTCCACAGTTAGAAGAGTGTTTCTGCCCCGAGCTGAGATGTTCATTAATCACCTCCACGACGTCGCCCGTACACACACGCACACACATGTCCTACTTTCCTCTGCTTATGTCTCTCCCTTCTGGTTTTTTCGACAAACACAAGCAGGCCCGGTCCAGACTATGCACAGACGGAGCAGCTGATGAGGGCCCCGTGACCACCAGAGGGCCCCCGTGAGAACATTGACATTATTTGAATGTCCCTCGCTCTATCGCCGTTCACCTTTCGCGGCGACGCTGTTTCGCAGATTTTTTTACCACGCAAAAACGACCACGATGAATTCATGTTTAACTCTTTCAGTGCCAGCCCTATTCTGACTTTGACCCCCCTTCCCTGCCAGGACTTTTTGCTCATTTTAAGCAATATTCACAGCTCCACAAAAAACCTTGTGCAACTGGAATCATGACATGTTGTACATCAAATGAGACCTACAAGTGTCTACTTTCATTTAAAAAAATAAATGTTATTCTCAGTGGCGGCTGGTGACAACTTTGACTGGAGGGGCTACATAACTGCAGCACTAACTCACCAGACAAACACTTACAGTAAAGTTATCATCTTATTTATTCTACAAATGGAGAAATACAGCCAGTAATCAGCGTTAGAGAAAGACTTTTTAATCCAAGCGGCTCAAAAGCATCAACACAAAGACACGTGTGTGTCAGATGTGTCCATAACAACAACAACAACAACAACAACACCACCACAGGGCAAGTAACGTTATCTTTGTGCAGACACGAGCCAAACGACATATTTACCAAACTCACGCAGTTATTTGGACATTACAAACACGTGGATGCTACACAACTGCACTTATACACACTTATGAAACCGGCAAAATATATTAAAATAGCAGCACTCACATGAGAAGAGAAAGTTGACATTCACCAAGCTGCTTAACTCAGGTCTTTATATGGCTCTGTAAACTCCAAACTCTCATGGCTTTTCTTCTGCTGTCGTTAGTTTTTGCTTCTATCACAAAAACTCACCAAAAAAGAAAATATATTCCTAAAATCTGCTTGTCTGTTGTATTCACTACGTCCATGCTCTGAGAAGCCGCTGCACAGCACATGACGATTCTGAACCAATGAGAATCTCAGACCCGCCCACTGCTGCTTGTGATTGGTCAAACTAACTGTCAATCTCTTTTAAGAGCCAATGATGTGTTTTGGGCTAAACAGAATTAGCCCCGCTGCTGAACTTTACCGTGCGCAACAGAACAGGGGCGGGACAAGCACCTGTCAATCATCCTCCATAGACTCCTGCAGTTTATGCTGAGCTGCTGCGGGCTGGAGAAAATTAGCCCTGCTTTTGTTTTTTTAAGGATTTTTTCCAGCAAAACTGACATAATTCATTTCTGAAACTATAATAACTCATAGTAATACGTTTAAAGGTGATATTTTTATAAAAAATAATTTTAGTTATAACCACATTTTCTTTCCTGAAATGACAGGAGGGCTTAGCCCACCTAGCCCATTGATACCAGCCGTCCCTGGTTATTCTAGATTAATCCGTTCTCTTTTTATAGGCATTTGAAATTCGTTGTTTTCATTAGATTTCAGCGTTTGATGAGAAACTTTTTTTTACGCCCTTTTTCTAAATCAAACTTCATGTTAGTGTTGTTTTTGTCTGTTCTACTTTTTGGTGAAAGAATCTGAGCCAGTACAATGAAATAATGTCTTTAGGATAAAAATACGAGCTTCACGTGATTAAAACAATGAGGACGAGTGTCTTTTTCATCTTTAAACCAACAAAAGCTGTGTTACAGACGAGGAAGCAGCTTTACGTTCTGATACAGATTCTATAGATTCAGACGCTTTCACAGGCAAAGATTATATTTAACCCTTCAAACATGAAGAAATACAGTAGTTTTACTCACTCTGACACTTTTGGATCGCTCACAGAAGAAGACGTTTAGTTTTTCTCTTCAAGACTCGCTGCATGAGTCGTTCTCCTCAGAGTCCTAGTCCTGTAGGATCGGCTTTTCTTCATGTTAAAGATCAAATATCTGCTCTAAACTTACTCAACAATGTTTTTAGACCAAGATGTGTTGCCTGTAATCCGTTTGAAAAGAAACACGATCCTTTAGAGGCGGATGATCACGTAAACACAGCCGACTGCGCTGCATAATGTAAACAGAAAAGACGTGCATTTTCCAGTTCTGTGACTTCCTCTGCGCTCTTGCGATATTGCCCTCGGGTGGTGAATCTATGAAACTGCAACATGATCTCTTAGTGCTGGTGAATTAGACACGTGCGTCAGAGAGCCCTCTATCGCCGCATATAATAAAAAGCTTATGACGGAAATTATTGTCATTGGCAGGGAAAGAGTTAAGAAATCCAAAAAAAACCAATGCTGTAGGGTTTACAGGCACGCATCAGACCTGATCCACCCGAACCCGCGCATCACAAGAGAGAAAATGTGAATGCCTGTTTGAGAAAAGTGTAACGTGGTGAACAGTCAGACTGCATGCTGTTGGCTTCTGAAATTACTGTTAAAAAAAAAGATGAAGACTTTGCGGATTTTCGCAAGTGATTTTAAGAACGTAACCTCAGCGATAAACAAGGGGACACTGTATTTGAAAGTTTTATTGGAATGTTTTAGTGAAAGATGGACATTTGCCCAGTTGCCAAGATAAATAGTTGGGCTTTTGGATATTCATAATAAATGTACAAAGGACGTGACATGAAGACAACTGGGTGAGTGTATTCTGTGCTTGATTGTTGGTTTGTAGATTTTTTTCACGAGTAAGTTGTGCTTTTGTGTATGGGATCAAGTCAACAGCACAAATTTAAACACTCTACAAACAGTTTAGAATCAATAAACATGTTCTACACTGTCCAAGCTTTTAGCCAGTTTTTATTTCCTGATAATCCGCTTTATATCGACGAAGTTATGAGTAAAACATGACGAAACAATACATGAAGTTTTAAAATGTAATAGCTCAAATTACAGTGCGTTTGTCAGAACAGATCAGTTAAATTCTCAGCCTGTTCTCATGGATAAGCGTGTCAATACCACGCTATTGTAAACAGCGTGTCAAATGAACGCAACTTCTATTTTATGTGTGTGTATTTAACGCGTTTCTGTCCCAGTTCATTTCAATAGTGAATGTTAAGAGGTGTTATTATTCATGAAAACTAACACAATCCTAATCCTAAACTTAACCAACTCCAAGCCAAAGACCTAAACTTACCCATTTTTGTAACTTCAGACTTAAATTTAGCCGTTAATCCCTTGAAAAACCTTGTGTTTGTCGTCAACCACTAGGCGTGTCCAGACCACGTCAGAAAAAACGAGCGTGTAATTGCAGGCCAAAACAGGCAGAGGGCGTCGTCATGACACGCAATTTGTCATGACGTGCTGTTTTATGAAATCCATGAGAACACGTTGAAATTCTCCAGGAGTCTGCACAAAGGTTTGAGACTGTTTGAGTCCTAACCCTAAACTCACAGTTTCATACCTACAGGGTCACACACCTTCAGTGACACACCTGCAGTGACACACCTGCAGTCTCACACCTGCAGTCTCACACCTGCAGTGTCACACCTGCAGTCTCTCACCTGCAGTCTCACACCTTCAGTCTCACACCTTCAATCTCACACCTTCAGTGACACACCTGCAGTCTCACACCTGCATTCTTACACCTGCAGTCTCACACCTGCAGTGTCACACCTGCAGTGACACACATGCAGTGTCACACCTGCAGTCTCACACCTGCAGTGTCACACCTGCAGTCTCACACCTGCAGTGTCACACCTGCAGTCTCACACCTGCAGTGTCACACCTGCAGTCTCACACCTGCAGTCTCACACCTGCAGTCTCACACCTTCAGTCTCACACCTGCAGTGTCACACCTGCAGTGTCACACCTGCAGTGTCACACCTGCAGTCTCACACCTGCAGTCTCACACCTGCACTCAGGCCTCTCACTGACATGTCTCTCTCCGCTGAGAGAAAAGCAGAACACAGAGGCCTTTTTCCACAAGTTTATAAGCTATTGGTTAAGTAATAAACAACAGATTGCATGAGAGGTAATGAAGAGAAAGGACAGTTTGAAAACAAATTCAACCCACCACAAGTCTACTGAGCACTGGGTTTGTAACTGACATGTAAAAAGAGAAAATCAAGTCAACAGTTGTAGCAAAGCAGAAAAACAACAAGACTTTAGTTTCTCACATTTATCAGACATTGAAATCACACACAGTTGAACTTATTACATTTTTCTTCTTTTTGAGTCCGTTTGTTTCAGCTAAAGTGTCCTAAATTATCAACTCTTGTTAGCAGACAAGCTAGTAGCAGACAATTCTAAAAAGAGGCTTGGTCAAAGCTGTTCAATAATTTTATGATGTGACCAACTGCACAGTAAACATAATTACTGCATTTGTTTAGAAAAGTATGAGGAAACAAAAGGCACACAAAGCATGTTTTTGTAATTGTCTTTAGCTCTATTCACAGGGGACAATGTTACATACAAGACTTATCTTTAGTTTGCTTTTGGTGTCACATCTGGAGACTTTAGCCCCGCCTCTTCTCCTCTTCTGACCGGGACACACACTGCTGACTGGACTGTTCAGACGCCGGTTGTTCTCTGGTAATGATCCGGCTTTTACCTGCACCAAACCCCGACACGGACACAAAACAATTAAAGTCCGACATGATGATCAGCCAGGCAGAAAATGGACCTGTGTGTGTGTGTGTGTGTGGTGTGAGTGAGTTAAGAGGACCTGCAGGACGTCCCGGGATGATGTAAACATGTCCACACGCTCCAGAGAGAGGAGGCCACCCGGAGCAGAAGGAATAATTAAACTGAGAGGAGACATGTTTGCTCCGAGAATGTGAAGTTGTCAAATGAGAAAACACAAGAATTGTACCGAGGCTGTCATTAGTGGAAGTGTCATTGTGTAATATAGAGAGAGACAGTGATACTTGAATAATGTCCTCAGAACTACATCAAAATATGATTATTTCAGTGGAATGTAGCTGTACTCAACTCTTTCACCGCTACTTTCATTAAAAAAAAAAGAATTCTTATTCCACAAGAATCTGTTCCTTTTTTAGAGGCATTTGAATTTCCTTGTTTGCCGTTTTACAAGAAACTTTTGAAATAACGCCTTTTTCTAAATCAAACCTCATGTTAGTGTTCTTTCTGTCTGTTCAACTTTTAGGTGAAAGAATATTAGCTACTACAATGAAATAATGTCTTTAGGATAAAAAAATAACAGTGTCTTTTTCATCTTTAAACCAACATAAGTTGTGTAACAGACGAGGAGGAAGCGCAGTACTTTTTCTTAGTGCTGTCAAGCGATTAAAACAATTGAGAGATTAATTCATTATGATCTGTAATTAATTAATCTAATTAATCTGTTTTTAATCTCACCTAAAAATTGCTGAGAAAAACACTCAACTTAAGTTTTTTTGTTTTTATCCAGTTTAATTAATTACATTGTTGTTGCAGATGGGAAATATGAATATATTGCAAAAAATGAAGACTTTAGGAAGTCTTTTGTTGCTCTCTTCTTAGCTTAGCGTTAGCTGTGGCTGCGCTCATGACTGGATGAAGACTTAAGAAAGTCTTTTGTTGTATCTTCTTAGCTTAGCGTTAGCTGTGGCTGCGCTCATGACTGGGTGAAGACTTTAGGAAGTGTTTTGTTGCTTTCTTCTTAGCTTAGCGTTAGCTGTGGCTGCGCTTATGACTGGGTGAAGACTTTAGGAAGTGTTTTGTATTATCTTCTTAGCTTAGCGTTAGCTGTGGCTGCCCTCATGACTGTATGAAGACTTAAGAAAGTCTTTTGTTGTATCTTCTTAGCTTAGCGTTAGCTGTGGCTGCGCTCATGACTGGGTGAAGACTTTAGGAAGTGTTTTGTTGCTTTCTTCTTAGCTTAGCGTTAGCTGTGGCTGCGCTCATGACTGGGTGAAAATTAAGACTTTAGGAAGTGTTTTGTTGTATCTTCTTAGCTTAGCGTTAGCTGTGGCTGCGCTTATGACTTTGTGAAGACTTTAGGAAGTGTTTTGTTGTATCTTCTTAGCCAGGGCTCTCAACTCTCACGCAATGACCGTGTGACACACGCAATTCACCTCCTTCACACGCTCTCACGCCACACCTGGCATTTCTCACGCTGAAAAATCAGACACAATTTTTTTTAAACCAAAATTAAATTGTCTCAAATGTATAGAGCCTAGATCGGTCAGC